>OV170226.1:3335669-3479723 GCA_921882275.1 Brenthis ino | reverse complement strand
GAGAACTCCAAGGAAAAATATGCGGGAACTAAGTAAAACTACCACTATAGTGCATTTGTTGGCGATATATATAATTTATGAAAAAAGTGATTTCTTCTAGCAAATTAAATCTAATATCTATATAGGTATAAAATGTGCTTCTTCGCTGGGTATTGAAAAATCACTGGATACACGGACAATTAAATAGATTAAGTATAGTAGACATTATGACGAGATAGAATTAGTAGTCAACCCGTCCGGTCTTCTACACTAAGCTTTGCTGCTGCTCTCGTTAACTACTTCCATCAGTGTGTTAAAGGCAAAATTATTAAGTCTTCCAACAATCATACCCCTAATTTTCCATCGCCAGAGGATATCACTAAACGCTTAATTGGGAATAATCGTACAAGATTATGTTTCCAATATTTTAAGAATAACAGATTCTCAGTATAAACTTCCCAAACACTCTCATTTTTATACGCCGTTTTATGCAGAGGATGTGAATTTCCAAAAAAGTCCACTTTGAAAGTCCTATATGAGAAAAAGATTTGTCCAGCATTTATATTTACTTAAGATTTCCAAATGCGAATTAACAGGTGAGTGGTAGTTTTTTAAATGTAACATTAGTAATAGGATTGTCTTGTGTGCATCTTAATTACCCACTGTATTTCTGGAACCTATGTATGAGCAAAATATTCGTGACATACTTCTGTATTCTTACCAACTAGCGCACGCACCCTCGCTTCGTTCGCGTTCGTTCACTAGCGCGTTGGGTACCTTGTATAAACTTACATGTCCCGCTATTTTCACAAATTTCAAAGAATATTATTGAATATGTCACGTCCCCGCGTGTCTCTCAAAACTTATCTCCTTAAGGCAAAGCAAATATCATACTAAATCTGGTTTTGATAATGTGTTTGAGTTATATTTCGTAACAAAACATACAATAAAAACTAAAAAAAAAAACTGGATATTCCAGGCACTAAAATGAGAAATAATAACTACACGGGGGTTTTTCATTTAGAATAGATATCCTCTAATCAGTATATTTTCGAAGTCGGGTGGTATAGCCCAGCTGACGCCAAAGGTAATCCATAATAGTATATTTCGACACAGCACACATGCTTAAAATATCTGTCGATTTCCTCTGTCCACAATCATTTCAGGCCGTCTTCGAGTAATCGGCGGAACCATACAATATGAGAACAAAAAGATTCCATACGAATTGAGAACACCATCCTCCTTTTTTGAAGTCGGGTCTTAAAAAATACAAATCTTTTCATCTTTAATAATATTAACATAGATGTACAAGACTAAAACAACACAGTCATACGTCTAACTACATATTCATTAGCATCAGTCGTTCTTCTAAGAAAAGAATCTTATTTAGCGTATTCAGACTAATGAATTTACACAATCACTTAAACACGACAAAGAATATTATAAGTAATTAAAAAGTAATAAAATATCTTTACATTCACATTGCATTCAACAGAGGTACTATTTCAGTAATCTCAATCTATCATCACATGTCGAAAACGGACATACAATTTCAACAGCCCACGTGGCACAGTTTAGAACGGTTCAATGGTGTACTTCATGGTTAGCACTGCGGACGTTGAATCCATGCGATCCGAGTTCAAATCTCGGTGGAACCTGACTTTTTGGAGAAGAAAGCAAAAATGACAAGAAGTTTTTACTACATACAAAATGTAATGTTACGTTTTGGTTAATATGTACCGAAATTATCATATGTGTAGGATGACATAAATATAATTAAGTTAGCCAGTCTTATTTAGAGAAACGTGCGACGTGTTTCAATCCTGACGTCAACGGACGTGACAGTGAGATGGAAAGTTAAAAACAAGACAGAATGATAATATAGAAACAAACACTAAGAGGTTTCAGACCATAAGGTGTATTACTTATATATTCAACTGTAGATTCGACCTCTGTATTCATTAATAATGTTTGATTTCAAATAAGATTTTAAAAAAATATTAATGTACAAAATCGGCTTGAGTCTACAGTTTTGAATATATGTCATAGATGCTCAAATATATCGTCGTAAGTCACGTAAGCATATATAGTTACTGTAATAGCCACCAACACATCACCCCACATGTACTCTACGTTTCCAAGGTTTTTGCGGATCTTGCGCACAGAATATGCCAAGTTTCAGATCAGAATTTGGTCCAATTTCACCTCGCCTATATACTTCGTAGGGGTCTGCGCGCGACCGCCACCTCCCGGTCTACACACAGGGCCCTTACAACCTTGTGTGGTAACTTAATGGCCCGCTAGCATCTATTCTTCGGAAAGAAGCAAATACGGCCAGAAAAAAAGTACTAGGAAGAATAAAGGTAAGGAACAAGAATAAAGGTGTAAGAAAATATAAGTATTATTATCAGAATATCTCCTTTTAAAGTTTTGAACAATAGGACAACGCACTGGCTCGTATGTCCTGCATTAGATATAGGACGATATCACGAATGTCCACAATTCTCTTATTATTCAAATTCTCACTCGGGTACACTATCTAAATCCGAATAGAAAGTCTCAGAAAATGTTTCAGAGGTGGAACGTCACGGCAATAATATCGCTTATCAACCAATTTTTTCGATGTAATCAAGTTAGTGTAACCTCAACTCCTGAAAAAGAAATAAGCTTTAGTGTATTAATTTACTTTTGTAGTGTACGTCGCCTATGAGTAAGTATTTAATTGTAACTTTTTATTTAGCTCACATTTAAAAATAAAATAAAGTTTTACTTACATTATTAGTTCACGATTTTCACATGACATTCACCACGAACCTGTCTAACCTCAGTCAAAACACAAAATAACCCTAAAACACGTCACAATGTTCCCGTTCTAAACCCACTCGAAAGGCCGATGCCTCCGTCTCTTACAGGGCCCCAGATGTAGGTTTTAATGAACAAAGCATCAAATTGTCAATAATGACACTAGAACTACAGCCCCTGCCCAAGTCTTCTGGGAGCCACAATTTATTAATCAGACAAATAATAATTTACAGGTAAATGTCAGTCGAAAGGCGATGAGCTTAGTGAACCACGATAAGTACAGTGTCAGCATTGTAGACGGAAAAAGGGTTATGTCCGCGCTGGCCCTATCGTGTTGGTAACTTTGATTCTTTAGAGATTTTTTAATATAAAACAGGTGATGATCTAAATAACCGAATGCCAGTTTACGGGAAAAAGAAAAAAGAGCTGAAATAATTAATTGTTAAATAGTATTTATGCACTATGATACAGATTACATATTAAATTTCTATTCTATAATATGTTGCATAGAAAATTCTGCGTTATGGACAGCTATTTTTATTAGTTGTACAGCTGCCAAAATTTTTTGCACCTACACGCTTTAGTTTCAATGGATTTGTCGGAAAGAAGCTTTTAAAATGTCAACATTGGGGTTTTTTCTCTCATGAAACAATATAATGTTTCCACGGAAAGGTGTCATACCGTATATTTTCTGGAAAATGTTACGGACATCGTCTTCTAAAAGAAAGAATTAATTGCTCTTTTAAACTAAAGCTAGGCCGTTATTAAATGTAGTGAACAATCATTGGTAGATATTACATATATTAATAACAATAATGGTATATTTTTGATCGATTTATAAAATATAAAATTATTTTTTTTAACATGTACACGTATCTAAATACATATTTGACAGAGGACTAATATAAAACTTCCACTGACATGTTAACTAAGCCTTTAGATTATCTCTGCGTTAGAATATTATTACCGGGATTTATTACATAAACTAGCGGCTCATCCTTGCTCGTTCGGGTTCCTCTCATAGGAAAACAAAAATAAACCTATCCCACGGGAAACCATGTGAAAAGTTTGTGAGGATAGATGTTTCGTTACTCTTTCATACAACCCAGAACAAGTCTGAACGGTCTGGATGAAATATTAGCAACAGAAGTAGATTATAGTCTAGAATCAGCACATAGTTTTACTTTTTATCCCAGAAAAATGTATCGGTTCCCGTGGGATAGATTTGTTATTTTCCAGAGACGAAGCGAGGTTTGAATCGCTAGTAATATATAATTTGCATTATTTACTATATAATGTCAACTAAATCCAAATTAGTTATCATATTTAAGTTAAACTAATGTTCTATGCTACGGTGTCACATCGTTACATAAGATTTAAACCCGTAACACGCCATCCGTCCCTAGGGACGCTGCCAGCGGAAGGAGTTAGAATTTTTTTAATTATACTAATCAGTTAATTTCGTCGAGGCGCGCCTGAACTACGCAAACCCAAATGGGTTTTATTATAGTAGTAATGGACAACGCTTCAAGTTTGAAGGTTTTGACTCTGGGGACAATGTTCGTGTATTAAGTATGGAGAAAGGTTGCTAAAAACCATAATTAGGTCACATTTGTTAGGAATTTTATGAAGTTTTTTCTTCAGCTGTGGTATTGTTTTTATTACTTTATGGTTAAGTATGATCGTATTATATTAGTATGCCTTTTTTTACTAGCACAAACAACCTCTTACCTAAATATATCGCGGGTTATATTAGAACTCTATGTCCTCTCCTTTTTATAAACTGACTCTATGCTAAAAAATTTAATGTTCGAACCGTTGCTTTGTTGTTGCATATAAAAAGACTAAATAATAACCAGATTTCTTTTTTATAATGTTATTTCTCAATAAACTATTTTTTATTTTCTTTTATATTATAATATTATATAATAGTTAATAATTACATATATTTAGGACAACTTTTCGTAGAGATTAACATTAAATTATTATGAACTGTATAACGGTATTTTTAGATCTTCAAATTGATAGAAATATTGTAAATTATAATTTAACTTTATAAAAAAAAGATAATGAAATAATATTAGTTCCGCTGAGTTTCTTTCGCCAGTTCTTCTCAGGTTCTGAGGCTTCTTCTTTCCGAACTGGTAGTAGACTCATGATGTTCAGTAAAAAATTGTTAGTAATTGAATGCTGAATAAAATATTTTGATTTGATTTGATCATTATATTTGCAAGATTTCTAAATTCTAAGTATACAAGATATAATTTTATTTTCCTTTGATTTAAAGCCACGAGTTACCAAATAAAATTCGTAAATATATTATAATGTTAACATTTAAGTAAACAAGTTATAATGTTATTTGATAAGTTTTATTTATCGAATAACACTATTACTCATATTTTAATATTTCGATAAAGAAGAATTTCTAAGAATTTATTCTTATCGCCTTTATATAATAATATATGTTTACGTTTCTATTTCAAGACATTATTTATATCAGATCTGAGATCAATTCATAGGCTTAGTATATCTTCTTAAACACGATAAAAGTTATATGTCGTGAGTGTCTTCTGTAGGCAAAAACAACAAAAAAGCCAACGTCACGCGGTGTTCCCAGGCGGTCACCCATCCAAGTACTGACCGCGCCCGACGTTGCTTAACTTCGGTGATCGGACGAGAACCGGTGTGTTCAACGTGGTATGGACGTTGGCGACAATAAACGTCAAACGATCGTCCAGTTAAAGAGTAGTGTTAGCTTCAGTGGAAGCAACAAACAAAATGAGAAACAAAAAGCCAACGTCACGCGGTGTTCCCAGGCGGTCACCCATCCAAGTACTGACCGGTATATTTAACATGGTATGAACGTTGGCAATGGACTAAACCAAAAGATCATTAACTTTTTAAGAAAATCCAATAAAACATTCCATTATTCGATTGAATAACGAGTGGATACATTTGAAAGATTTTCATATTAGTCTTTAGAGGAACAAATCAATTTGTAACGTGCCTAATGCTTTATAATTATAAGTAAAATTTTAATTTTCAAAGTTATCAATATATTTAATCTCAATATTTGTGTGTTATACATAATTTAGTATACAATTAAATTAGTTACAGATTTTTCACCATTTTATTTTCTTTGTTAAACTGTTTTAATGCGATTACGGTGCCTGTACACGTAATCGCATTTTCAGTATACTCTAAAGAATATACTAAAAATGCGATTAAACTCGAGATCACAAATTAACATAATTAAATTAAATTTCCAAATGATTATACATAATATAGGTATGCCATGCCATGAAACTATGTTTGCGTCCCTATCCAGTGTATCCAGCACCAGTCGCCTTTAAAGTATAACACAACCGCTACTAAACTTTCGGGCTTCACTCATGACACGTACGATTGGGGATTTTATGGCTAACTGTGTCTATAAAAATAAAGCTCGGTGTCTATATAAAAATATTATAATTTAGCCGTCAAACGTTCTTATAGTGGAACTGTTTTGTCTTGTACAGATCGTTGTTTCTTTTCTTCCTAGGTACTAAAGAACTTGCCTGCACAATTTGTTTATGTTTGTACACAGCAAATTAGTTAAAGTAAGCTTTAACCGGTTGAGTCAAAACTTTCGAAAGCACACTACTAAGTGCTAAGCTATTTTTAGGGGCCAAAAATTTATAGATATTTTTTTTAAATAGTGGGTCAAAAATTTTCAACGCGTAATCATTTTTTTTTATTTACCAAAAAAATGAGAAATAAAAAAAATAATTTGTAGCAGCTATTTTTCGAAAAAATGATATCATTTATAAATTATTATTATTTTGCATTTTTCGAAAAATTTATAATTAAAAAATTTAAACTTTCAACATTTTACTCAAAATTTCGATAATAAGGCGGCATTTTTTACAGTGCCTAGGGGCAGCGCTAAGGTTAAATCCAGCCCTGGCTATTATACATACATTGGGTATGACTTTAATTAAATCATTCATCGCTCATTCTTTTTATATATACACTAGCATTGCCCGCGGCTCCGCCCGCGTTCCGATGACCAAAAACCAAATTCTTAGGTTTTACATATTAGTACACTCTTACATTGCAGTTTTTTGTATTTTTTCTCAGAAATGAGACATTTTCAAGCGGTTAAAAAGTATCCTTTATGTTGACCCGGATAACTAGCTATTACCATACCAAATTTTATCAAAATCTATCCAGTGGTTTTTTCGTGATGCGGTAACAGAGAGACAGACAGACACAAAAATTCTAAAAACTATAGATTCGAACTCTGTATCGATATATAATAATGTCTATTTCAATTAGATTTTCCAAAAAAATATTTAATGTACAGATTCCACTTAGTTACAATTTTATTATATGTATAGATATGTGCAACGATCTGAGCACTGAACTGAAGAAACAGAACTAAAATTATTGTGAAATTATATATATAATAATATATAAAATTGTAATAAGAAAATCTGATATTTTATTAATATTTATCAAAAATTAGGTTCCACCGAGATTTGAACTCGGATCGCTGGATTCAGAGTCCAGAGTGCTAACCGTTACACCATGGAACCGTATATATTAAGATGTTATTTAGTAGATCATTTTTCACTAATAATATACTTATAAGTAAAATAGTACACTTGCTCGAATAAAAATTGGACTTGGTTGCTTTTATGTAATATAATGAGAAAAAAAGCTAAGGACAGCTTTAAAAATATTTATTCTTCGGTGAATAATAACATTTTGTTGTATTAATCGATAGTGTGTTCTTTCGTTTTATATGGCTCTGTATGTATTCTTCATAAAGTGTATTTAATGTCCTAATACTACTGCTTAATGCTTTACATTATTTTGTTGAGTAAAAGATTTCAAAAAATTCATGGTAACAATTAAATATTATAACGATTAATTCAAAGTCAAATTGTCCAAGGTGATTTGCTATTTCAAACTCATTATAAATTATAATACAACTAGCCACTCAGCCTCGCTTCGCTCGGGTTCGTCCCTAGGTTTATTCCCCATACAAACTTTCATCCCCATTTTTACCCCATTAAGGGATTATTTCCGGAATAAAAAGTATCCTATGTCCTTCCAAGAGTCTCAAACTATCTTCTTACCAAATTTCATCTAAATCGGTTCAGTAGATCCAGAAATTACTCCCTACAACGTCATAAACTCACGAACTCACAAACTTTACCTCTTTATAATATTAGTATAGATTAAAAAACTAATTAGTGAATGTTCAAAATGGTTAAAAATGTTTGAAGAAAGCGTTAATGGTAGTAAGTGGAATGATCCACTTTCAAAAAAAATCAATAAAAGAAATTCAAACAATTTCAAATAAAATTACTTTATTCAATTTGGATTACAACCAAAGCCGGGTCTCATAATTGATATTAAATTTTAACAGTAACAGTAAAAATTATAAATCCGTTCTTGTTTTACTCTCAAAAAAAATTTCGCAGTCGGTAGGATTCGAACCTACGCTCCCAGAGGGAATCTGATTTCTAGTCAGACGCCTTAACCGCTCGGCCACGACTGCTACATACGTTTGTCGACAACACTCGCATCTAAATTTATTTTTGGGCATCCAATATTACTTTCTCTTTAACGCGCTTGACCTTCTTTTTCATTTTTTTTTAATTTTTATATTACTCGCTCTATACTAATAACTACTATTGGCAGGTAAAAATACTTTGGTATTATCATTAATACTCACGTCCAGTTTCGGTCATTAAGTCCAGAGTTCGAATCTTGGTCGAAAGAAAAAACTGGTAATAATTTGATTTTTATTTAGTTTATTAACACAGAAGGACGCTTAAGTTCCAGGAGGGATTTGGAAAGTAAGACCCTGCCCATTATATTTAGCCCTTATGAATGTGCCACTGCTGGGTCAGGTCCTACCTTTGATGTGAGGAGTACAGGCCATAGTCCACTACACGAGCCAAAAAAATGTTGTTAGATTATTTCAAGCGTATAGGGATCCTCAATTTTTTTTTTTTCACCTTAAGGCAAGTAGTAATTATGTTAACCTGTTATGTGTATGTATTCCTGTCTATAAGTAAAATAAATAGATAGTACAACTATTTTTTAATACTTTCTGGCTAGATAAGTTGCTAGTTTCATTTAATTACCACCTCGATTTAAAATCGTCAAAGAGGAGATTAATATTTACACAAGTGTTTTTTATGAGCTTTATAAGTAAATAATTGAAGTCATAATTTAATAGGAAGAAATATACGGTTCCATGGTGTAATGGTTAGCACTCTGGACTTTGAATCCAGCGATCCGAGTTCAAATCTCGGTGGAACCTGACTTTTTATAGATAATAAATAAGTAGGCAAGAAATTGACTTTCCTATATCTTATATACGAGTACATAATACCTGTTGGAAATGCTCTTATAAACATTTAAAAAATAACTTTAACAAAAAGCTTTAGGTGAGCTTTTACAAAAGTCATCTTATTTCTATATGACAATTACTATGACCATTTTTTTTCCCGGCATGATGGTTAAAAGGAAATAAAAATCTATTTTTAATGAAAGATATGACTTTTTAATTAGTAGTGCTCCATTAGCCAATTCGCCATGATCGACGCTATCTTAGCATTCCTCAAAGGGGTCCGAGTCACTTCGAAACGCTTCGAGACGCTTCGTAAAACTTCTTCATCTTCTTATCTAACACTCTGCTTGTCTAAGTAATAAAAAAAACCGACTTAAAAATACTAAAAAGTAAAAAATAAAGAATCATAGTAATCGGACTACTTACACTGTAAAAAGTTATGCGTGGTCAAACATACAAAAAAAAACAAAATAAAATGTACGTGTTGAACAGAGAACCTCCTCCTTTTTTTCCGTCGGTTAATAAATGCTAAAGTACAGTGTATTATTTTATAATTTAATGGGATTTGATGAATTGAATAAGGCATGACATATTTTAATATTATGTATGTATTTAAACTGTTGATGGGAATACTGTTGAACGTATACAATAATTTACAACGTATGTAAGTGATTTTTTAGAAAACACTGTCGCCAACGTCCATACCACGTTGAACACACCGGTTCTCGTCCGATCACCGAAGTTAAGCAACGTCGGGCGCGGTCAGTACTTGGATGGGTGACCGCCTGGGAACACCGCGTGACGTTGGCTTTTTGTACTAGCTCATTTTGTTATTGATCGTTTTAATATTTTTATTCATAAATAGGATAAATTACATATGTGCAGTCTATTCCTTACAATATCCTATCCTGGACTCTGCCATTAAGATGAAAATTTGACATTACACGAGTGCAGACTCTATCTTCTCTCTTTCCTTTAATCGCTAGTTTAGTGAGATGATAATAATTTGACACGACCGGCGTTAGATAAGGTGTAAGAACGACAACTAAACAGTAAACACGCTCTCCGAGGCACGGCGCTTGCTATCTCGATTCCTGAATATTTCAGCCCTGCTACTGATCTCATCATGAGGCTCATTTCATGATAGAAAAAGTCATAATTATTTGGCCTTATCTGGGACTCGAACTGGATATTTCGGTAGTCGTTACGCTAACTTCTTGGCCAACACCTTTATTTAATTCTAAGTCATTACTGAAAACAATATTTGAAACTATAATATAATCACACCAATATTTCAAATATATCAGTGAGTGTATTATTTTTTTTTATTCTTTAAACGGCTTAGAGAGTGAAAGTTAAAAAAAATTGAATTAAGATACTTGATAGCAATATATCCTGAATTAGATATTCTAACCAATTTGTAAAGAGCATTTCGTGGGTAAAGTGTACAGATAGATGCATATGTGGATGCATATCAAGACGAAATCTAAACAATACCATTTACGTATTGTGTACAGAATATATTCCAAAACAATCGTTGTTGAAACTTTTGCCTGTTTGTCTATTTACTTTTGATGGAAAAGTACTGAACTGATTTTAACGAAATTTTGTATATTCATAACTTAATACTCGGGCTAATTAATACTTATCTGTTTCTCCGTATAGGTACATGTTAGAAACCACGCAACGGATTTTGATAGCTACAATAATACCCACAAAAATAAGCAAACACGATTCTACTCATAAAGTTAATATTAAAAAATGAAACTCGCAGAAGGATTCAAACCTACGATATGTTGACTCGGATTAACGGCTATTATCATAGCAAATTTCACTAAAAACTGTTCCCAGGAACCAGACAGACATACAAACAAAAATTCTAAAAACTACAGATTCGGCCTCTGTAATCATAATAATGACTATAATATGACTATATAAAATTTTCCAATATTTAATGTAGAAATTCGACTCAGAGTTTTATTATTTGCATTAATAGTCTAGAAAAACGTACTTAGTCTACTAATAATGTAAAGAAGATATAGGTACGGTTCCATGGTGTAATGGTTAGCACTCTGGACTTTGAATCCAGCGATCCGAGTTCAAATCTCGGTGGAACCTAATGTTTAGTGAACGTGACATTTTATTTAAAACAATCTTAATTAAGCTTGTAACTAGAGAAAGTACTGCTCGCATATTTTCAAATTCAAACTAAAAATATTTTATTCTACATTAAATTATTACAATTTTTTAATGAACAATCATGAGTTTACTACCACTTCGGAAAAAACAAGCCTAAGACCTGAGAAGAATTGACGATGATAAGAATAGAGTTTTAAAAACTAAGTATACGGGTAGTAATATCAACTTTCAAGAAATTTTTGAATTTTCGTGTTCGAGTGGTTAAGGCATCTGACTAGAAATCAGATTCCTCTGGTACCGTAGGTTCGAATCCTACCGACTGCAAGTTTCATTTTTAACATTACAACAGTAATAATGGTCAAGTTTAACTTCATTTAACACCTCCAGGTAAATAAATTAATAAGAAATTAATGAAATTTTTAAGAAATCTATTGTTAACTGTAACGTCGGCGTGCCCGCGGTCGTGTAGGGATTAAGGAATATTTTTTGTTTATTGGTATAATTCTTAATAGTCGTCACTAACTTCTTACTATCTCTACAAAATTAGATATTGCCAAAATCTATACTAATAATATGTATATAGGCAAAATTTATTTCTTTTTTTGTTCGTTTGAATGCGCTAATGCTAAAAACTGCTAATCCAATATGTAAAATTCTTTTTTCATTAGATAGCCCGTTTATTGAGGAAGGCTATAGGCTATATATCATCACAAAATTCACAAACGTTCATAAATATAAACGTGATTATAAAGCTTCGAATCACGTCTTCAATAATGACTTACAATTAAGATTATAAGTAATCAGTGCCTTCTAGTTCTAGTAAAAGCACATACGTTTTCAAATAGGTGTTGGGTTCGAGTCCCAGATCGAAAAAACTGGTGTCGGTCACGATATACTCAGTAGTAGCCTGGAATCGAGACGAATGTTAAGTTATAGGTTATATAAATTAATTATTAATTATCTATTATCGATAATATCGAATTGTCATCTCGTCTCAGCCCAAACACGTCCACTGCTGGACATAGGCCTCCCCCAAAGATTTCCACGACAACCGGTTTGCGCCATTCGCCTTCCGGTACATGGCCGCCACTCCAGAACTTTAGCTTGGATATTCTGAATGGCTAACGTTGTCATCTCACTAGAGGGTTAAAGGAATAGGGTTTGCTTTTGTGAAATGTTAAATTAATATCTTATGAAAATAATTGCTTGTAATTGTGTATTATGTCTTAATTAGTTGTCTCACTAAGATTAGCCGTTAGTTAGTATAAGTTAGTGGTAATAAATAGGGTAAAAGGTTATAGCAAAAAGCCAACGTCACGCGGTGTTCCCAGGCGGTCACCCATCCAAGTACTGACTGCGCCCGACGTTGCTTAACTTCGGTGATCGGACGAGAACCGGTGTGTTCAACGTGGTATGGACGTTGGCAACAGTGTCTTCTAAAAATCACTTACATACGTTGTAAGTTATAGTATACGTTCAACAGTATTCCCATCAACAGTTTAAATACCACATACATAACATTAAAATATGTCATACTTTGTTCAATTCATCAAATCCCATTTATATCACAAAAAAGAATTTATAAAATAATACACTGTATTTTACTTTTTATTAACCGACAGAAAAAAGGAGGAGGTCCTCTGTTCAACACGTATATTTTGTTTTGTTTTTTTTTGTATGTTTGACCACGCATAACTTTTTACAGTGCAGTCCTATTTCGATGGTTCTTTATTTTTTACTTTTTATTGTTTTTTTTTAATGTCGCTTTTTATTTATTTCCATTACTCTTAGTCAAGGAAATTGTTAGCTACGAAAATGAAGCAGTTTTACGAAGCGTACTGTGACTCCTTTGAAGAATTCTAAGATGGCGTCGATTATTGCGGATGGGCTAATTAATGGAGCACTAGTAATGAAAAAGTCATTTTTTTTATGAAAAATATAAAAAAATATATATAATCTTTTTATTTCCTTTCGACCGTCATGCTGAGAAATGAAATAGTCATAGCAATTGTAATATAAATAATAAGGTGACTTTTATAAAAGCTCATCTGAAGCTTTTTGTTAAAGTTATTATTGGAATGTTTATAAGAGCATTTCCAATAGATATAATATAATATATAGGAATGTCTATTTATTGCCTACTTATTTATTATTTATAAAAAGTCAGGTTCCACCGAGATTTGAACTCGGATCGCTGGATTCAAAGTCCAGAGTGCTAACCATTACACCATGGTACCGTATATTTCTTACTATTAATTTATTACATCAATTATTTACTAATAAAGCTTATACCAAACACTTGTGTAAACAATAATCTCCTCTTGGCCGATTTTCGATTGCGATGGTAATTAAATTAAATTAGCAGCATATCTAGCCGGAAAGTAGTATGGTTGTCAACTGGGTGCTTGTCAAACAGTAGCACTCTTTATTTAGTCACACTTGTAGTCTGTAGATTTACAATATTTTTCAATGAACAGAAATATGTGCGAATAAATTTCAACATGTTTATAGGTAGGTACTTGCCTCACACAGTGAAAGAAAAAAAATTGAGGAAACCTATACGTTTGAAAGAACTGTGTAGGTGGTCTACGACCTGATGGCCTCGCATCGAAGGTAGGTCCATGACCAGCAGTGGGACAAACATAAGGGCTGAATACAAAAATAAGGGTTTAGTATCCAAGTCCTTCCTGGCACTTATGAGTCTAATCTGTCCTAAATAAAAATCAAATTAGTTACAATTTTTGTTCGACCAGGACTCGAACCCTGGACTTGATGATCGAACCTAGACGTTAATACTAATAATAATACTATTTTTTTTACCTGCCAATATTATAGCGAGTATAAATAAAAATATGAATACATACAATACAACATAAAAAATGAATAAGACGGTCAAGCGCGTCAAAGAGAAAGTAATATTGGATGCCCAAAAATAAATTCAGATGCGAGTGTTGTCGACAAACGTATGTAGCAGTCGTGGCCGAGCGGTTAAGGCGTCTGACTAGAAATCAGATTCCCTCTGGGAGCGTAGGTTCGAATCCTACCGACTGCGAAGTTCATTTTTTAAATTGTCAAGTTAAAATTCATTTAAGGAATCGTATTTGTTTATTTTTGTGGTATAATTCATTAAATAGCTGCCACTAACTATCTCTAAAAAATTAGATTTTGCCCAAATATAATATAAAGGTAAAGTCTGTATATATAAATTTTATAAATGTGAAAGTTTGTGAGTATGTATGGATGTTTGTTAGTCTTTCACACCAAAGCGGCTGAACGGATCTGGATGAAATTTGACGTAGAGGTAGATTATAGGCTGGAATAACACTTAGGCTACTTTTTATCCGTGAAAAATACATGTTTCCCGAGGGATAGATTTGTTTTTGTTTTTCTAGAGGTGAACCCGAGCGAAGTATCTGAGCGAATTTTCTAGTGGCGAAGCCGCTAGTATTACATACAATATATGATTATATACGAGAAAAATAATTTATGGTTCTTAATTCTGATATAGCTAATTGCATTATCTTTTAAGATGATTACCACATGCAAATATGGAGATTTTTATAAATAATTAATTTTATTAAAAAATAGAGACTGAGTTTGTGTAAAATGTCTCATTCAGTTGGCTAGTCTTACTAAGGTTATTTGCCGTAGCAAAAAACAGTTAAGAGGATAATATTATTATAAGCTAGCATCCCTGTAGCTTGTAAATCGCGTATAAGAATATATTTAGATAGTAAATAAGAAAAAAAGTTTTGGCAAAAAGCCAACGTCACGCGGTGTTCCCAGGCGGTCACCCATCCAAGTACTGACCGCGCCCGACGTTGCTTAACTTCGGTGATCGGACGAGAACCGGTGTGTTCAACGTGGTATGGACGTTGGCGACAATAAACGTCAAACGATCGTCCGCTTAGAGAGTAGTGTTAGCTTCAGTGGAAGCAACAAACAAAATGAGAAACAAAAAGCCAACGGTGTTTCCAGGCGGTCACCCATCTAAGTACTGACCGCGCCCGACGTTACTTAAGTGATCGGACGAGGAATGCAATTGATATTTTTGAAGTCGGTGTGCTTTAATTTGTATCAGCTGACACCGACTTCAAAAATATCTGATTAGGTATCTATAGTAAGTGAAAACTACTAATGAGTTATATTAAACATTTTAGTGCTTTTTTGAAGCTGTTTTAAATTATTTAAAAAATATATATTTTTAGTATAGACGTAGCAGTAGCAAAGTAAGAAGAATGTATTTTAAAAATTCAGAAATAAAATCATTCTTCGCCTATTTTCCACACTTATTTTTTTTTTCAAATTTAAATAGGTATACAATATACCTATCCATTAAAAACACATCGAATTCGGACTACACTGTAAAAATTTATGCGTGATCAAACATAAAAAAATACGTGTCTAATTTAAAACCTACTCCTTTTTTTCGTCGGTCAAAAAATAAATTTAAAACAGGTTTTTTGAAGGATGTAAAATAAGAAATAAATTAATAAAATTACTGCAAATAAGTACCTACTTGAAATATATATACATATTTTACAAAAAGTCAGGTTCCACCGAGATTTGAACTCGGATCGCTGGATTCAGAGTCCAGAGTGCTAACCATTACACCATGGAACCAGCTTCTTACACTTCTCTAAAATGTTGCTAGATAGAAGAAACTAAACGTAACTAACCGTCTATTCATTGAGTAAATTTAATTAGTAAATTTGCATTGTAAATGCAGATTATTTACGCTCGTATCGAAACAATATTTGTAATTATAATATATAAGTAATAATTTTTATATTCGATATTCGAATTCGGGACTTCCACAGTTAAGTAGCCACGCACTGTACATAAAGGCATTTTAGTATCAAAATAATCCTTTAAGAAAACATTTAAAGGAAAGGGCAGCTATCAATGTCAAACCTAACAGACGGACTCCCTCTGATATCTGAATATCAAATATGTTGAATAAATTTTTTGGTAAGTGTCGAATACACCCGTGTATTGTAACTCGATAATATATTTATTGGAAACATTCGAAATGGAATGACTCCTTGGCGGTTACCCGACGTCGCCATAACGCGCACGTCCACATTCTAAATTTTATTTTATCAATATTTAATGTGATGCCCAGAAAGGTACATGATGTGGCGCGGGATATACCTATTCGCTAAGATATAGATATGTAGTTGAAGTTATATAAAAGTTTTGAATTTTTCGGGCTTATTTATGTAGCAGTCGATAAATGTTATTAGATTTTTTGTTACTTTTGTTAATTATTAGGTACACTTTTAGTACCTACATAATATGTAAGCGTGAGATCAGAAATTTGATGCCGTGCGATAATATAATTGTAGAACTATTTCAATAGTTTTATTTCATTATTTCTCATTAACATTTATTTGGTTAAATAGGAATTGGGAATTTGAAATTTAAAAAAAAATCATAGAATACACGATAAATATAATATTATATGTACATATTGTGTTAGAAAAAAACATAACTCACCTTCTAGCGCGCTCGGTTAAAAATTATAGTTTAGTACAGTAAATAGCCAAAAAATCATGAAAGCATACTTGCACACGCAAAGTGTCGCTCAGTCATTATTCACAGTAAAAATAATTTGCACAAGTAAAAGGAATAAGCCATGCAAATCAGTCAAGGGGTTGACAAGTATTTACGAGCGGCAGTATGAAAAAACTTCTGAAACTACCCACTTTTCATTTCAAACGTAATCTACGACGACAAATGGTTCAGACCTGACTACATTTTGTTTTCTTTGCACCCTTTGCCGTTTGTTTTTCTTAAATTCTCGTTGAAATCACTAAAAGGAGGTATATAAGGGTTGTAACCTAAGTACTTGTTTGTGAAGATAATTTTAACTATTTTTACAATTATTATACTTTTACTTATGAGTAATATTAGTTATGTCCTTTAAACATTTTGCCCATAAACTTACAGTACCTACCTACCTAATTTATGAATAAATGGGCAATGACAAAACATTCTTTATTTAGATACTACTTAGCGATTCACTCTCGCTTTGCTCGGGTTCGTCCCTAGGTACGTTTTAACGATTAGTATGGGATAGATAGGCTATATATTAGTACATATATGTTTATATGTACATACATAGGTATGGTGACTTTTATATCCCTTACTTGAGAAATGATTGATTCCTCATACAAACTTTCATCCCGCTTTTTACCCCCTTAAGGGATGATTCCGGGATAAAAACTATTCTATGTCCTTCCTAGAGTCTCAAACTATCTTCATACCAAATTTTATATAAATCGGTTCAGCGGATTTTTAGTTTATCCATTACAAACAAATTCACAAACTTAGAAACTTTACCTCTATAATATTAGTGTAGATTATGTAGTATTGTAGATTATGTATTATTGTGTAGCTATTGACAATCTTTAGTATTATCAATTAAAAAAAATGATAACATCAATACCTAGGTAAATTCTATTTATATAGGTTACCTACTTTTTTTTTTTTTTAACGTTGGGAAATGCATTTACGCACGACGTGTGGGACTCACCGGCGTAATACAGCCAGTACTACCCACTAAAACCCAACAAAACCTTCCCCCGTCTTAATGGGGCGTCGCAGGATCGCTTACGCATTCAACTACGACGCCCCGACGGCAGGTCTGCCGAAGCAGACCACCACAACCATGGGGTTGCTCCAAGGTCCACTCTGCTATCAGAGAAGTACCAGGAGCAACCCGCAAGGTATACCGCCCCCCGAAGAGGGCCACCTCCCACCGCCCACCGAAGTGGGCAACCTCCCTGTGCGTTTCTTAGCTTCGCTACTACTACTGAGCCCCCCCACCACGACAAGGTGAACGCACGTTGGGGGGGGGATATAGGTTACCTACTAGCAGAACCCGCGGTTTCGCTCGCGCGCTTTCATCCGCTATTTTACCCTCTTATGGCATGAATCTCGAAAAATGCTAAAACACGTATTTAATTAATTGTATTGAAGAGCATTAATACCAAGTTTCAAGTAATTCTGATCATAAATATTTTTTTTGGATTGTATTATAACGTGTTTTCCCGTGAGAAAGAGAAGAGAATCTCCCGCGGTAAAAAGTCTATGTCACTCTCCAGCCCACCAACTATCTCCACATAAAAAATCACGCCAATCCGCCAAGCCGTTTCGACGTGAAAAAAAGACATACAAACAAACACACTTTCAAATTTATAATATTAGTATGGATATGGATGTTTTCTCCAAATTTTCAATATTGATTATGGTCTATTCGTAGGTATTAGTAGTCTATTTACATAGGTAATTAGGACATATAGATAAATGATTTAAAAAATTAGAATTCATTTTGTTAATTGTGGGTAGGCTGTCTGTAACAACTATATTTTTAAGACATGTAACACCTCAGTCTCTCCCGTGACCATGGATGCTGTAAAGCATTCGAAACGTCGGGAAACAAAAATACAAATAAATCCGCGACAAAATCCGAAAAGATAGTTTTATTTAAAATTAGAATTTAATTGGAATGTAGCTCAGATTGACGTTATTTTCATGTATTTATAATTAATTATATATTTAAGTATATTTTTATGTTTTTCTTTTGAGAAAGTAATGATTTCTCCTTTTTGACATTGTTCTTAGACTCTAAATTAGGGTTCAAATAATAGGGTATTCAAAAAACAATATTGTAACTCCGTATTAAAGTAAAAAAAATAGAAAACATCATGGTTTGAATATTTTGAGAAACACCCCCGAGCGAAGTGTTGGTAAGTCGCTAGTACTAAATATACATAGTGTCCAAGAATAACCGTCTGAGTAAAGGTATGTAGGTAGGTACACTGTCCCCTCACAATCAAACCCCAACGCTATTTACAAACGACAATTTGTTCTGTCCATCGTCGTGACATCGCATTACCCGTAAGATTGATGCAGCATTGCCCTTAATAAGGAATGCACTCGATGTGAGAGCTCAGATATGTACTTTAGTTAGAATAGATTAGTGGTTTTCGATACCACTTAAAGTAAGAATCAGTTTTGACCGACTTCAAAAAAAAGTTAATGAATTTGAGTGATTTTTTTGATATGTTAAGAGCTCATAGAAATATATTATTTATACTACATGTTTATTTATGAATGTTTTTAAAATCCCCGCTAACTTTGTGTTTGTTCGGGCTTACCTCAAAAACTACATAACGGTTTTTGCTATAGTTTTCCTAATGGTTATCTAAATCTAAAAAAAATCTAGGAAGATTATTAGCAATAAAATTATTAACATTTTGAGGCAATAAGGTAGCTTATTTATATTTAAATAGAAGCCTTCGGCTTCACCGGTCTGCTTTTTTTCGAACTTGACATCCAAAAATATTTCTTCCCATACCCTTTGCCAGCCTTTTTCGCTCCTTTAGGGAATATTATGACTCTTTTGTTCCTTTTGGACACGTTATCTTTCAGGGAGTTTAATAATTTCAAATATTCATTCCATAGAAGTTACCTGTCATTAAAGAAATAGACGTATATTGTTAACGAATCAATAAGAATTTTGATCAAACCACCTTTGTATTTAAATAGATTAGAATTTAGAGTAAAACCCGAAGTACTCGTATACTGTGGTTAGGAGAGTCATCCAAATGTGGCAAGAGCTGCAGTAATGTATGGAAGTGCTAAAAAAGAGGAATACTGAGTCCCTTTTTCTTGTTTTATCATAAGAACTTATATAATGTAAATGTAAAACACCGAGATTTGAACTCGGATCGCTGGATTCAAAGTCCAGAGTGCTAACCATTACACCATGGAACCATATATTGTAAGACCATTAATTATAAGATTATATCTTGCTAATTATTATAAAAAATCTATAGCACAGCGACGCACTTGATCAAATAAGAATATTTGACAAAATGAAATCAGGCACATTTTGAACATTGAGACTTTTTGAATTGGTATGTTTAATTAGCATTTTTTTTAAATCAAAGATTTAAGTATTGCCAAAAATAAATAAGTAGATAATATAAAATCGTCGTTGATTAATTATAATTAAGTTGTATTATAACAAGCGGTATCAATCTTGACGAAACCTGATTAAATTATAGGACGGAGAAGGGTATTATATGCCATTTTCCGGCTCATCAATTGGAGTCCGCGGAATAAGGCATATATCCTTTAAGGAGTCTGAAAGACAGCCTGGACTGGGGCTTGAATAACTGCTTCGATAGGCTTGAAATCTGGGCGTCGTGGTTAAGTGTGTAAGCGATTCTGCGATGCCTTATTAAAACGGAGGAGGTTTTGTTGGGTTTTAGAGGATAGGACTAGCTTTCCTTTCCGGGAAATCACACAAAACCATCGGTATTTATGTAAATGGTATGCGTAAATGTACTTCCCGTTAAAAAAAGCTTGAAAGATTGCTGTCTTAGTAAGAATTGGTGTATTCGCTACAAAAGTCTACAAGCATATACATACATATATGTAGGTACATAAATACAAGCGTATGGTTTGCCTGATGGTAACCAGTAACGAACCACTGCGTTACTTTCTGATAATTTTGGATCTGACTGTTGATCTGACCTTCTCATAATACTTTCTTAGATTTACGCGAATATTTGACGTTTTAAATAAAACTATCCTTTCGGATTATTTCGCGGATTTATTTTGATATTTAGTTCCCGACATTTCGAATGCTTTACAGCAATCATGGTCACGGGAGAGACTAAGGTTATAGACGTCTCAAACACATAGTTGTCATAGACAGTGCCTACCCACTATTTTAAAAAAATGATTTCAAAAATTCAAAAATGGTAATAAACTTATATATAACTTATACCTTACAATATTTGTTGATTTTTATTTCTAAACATTTAAAAAAATATAAGTATTATAATTAAATATAGCAATATTATTTATTTAGTTTTAGCTGTTATTATTATAAATATTACATATTTTTTTTCTCAAATGAGAAGGTCAGGTTAAGGTTTTCTTAGTACTAACTTTAAACACCCGAGGAGAGGTTGGGTGACTTTCTAGTATAAACAATTTCAAGGCTCTGCGAATGCAAGTTATAGACAATATAATGTTGAAGTAAGAGAAAATTGAAGTATAGTGTTTACCTCTAGGGAAATTTGGTATCAATATGTTGTTGGCTGTCACTCTGCAAGATGAAGCCTTCTCATCCAATATCGAAAATCTTAATCCAATACGCCGCGACAGCGAATGATTTATATTGGAAAGCGATGCCTGATCGGGTTGATAAAATGCTACCCGATGTTCCTTACTAGCTGTTAGTTGTATTTAGATTAATATTGCAAGGCAAAGCCCTGGTTATTGTTATGGCTTTACGAGTTAGGGCGAAAATAAAACCCAGAATAAATATATCTATACATATAATAAAATTGTAACTAAGCCAAATCTGTACATTAAATATTTTTTGGAAAATCTTATTGAAATAGACATTATTATCGATACAGAGGCCGAATCTATAGTTTTTAGAATTTTTGTCTGTCTGTCTGTTACCGCATTACAGATAAACCACTGGAGGGATTTTGATGAAATTTGGTATGGTGATAGTTGGTTATCCGGGTCAACATATAAGATACTTTTTACCGCGGAAAAATATATCATTTCTAAGAAAAAATACAAAAACTGCAATGTAAGAGTATACTAATATGTAAAACCGAAGAATTTGGTTTTTGGTCATCTGAACACGGGCGGAGCCGCGGGCAATGCCAGTTGTTATATATTTTATGTAATTTAATTGGTAAATGAATGTTTAATTTATTTTATACCAATGTAATAATGGTGATAAGCGATGGCAGCGTAGTGGTAACGTGATCACTTGCAAAAGTAAGTGAAGGTGTTCTAACTTGTGTCTCATAGATGATGACTCCTAGATTTTTATGTACAAATCAATATCATTTTCAATTCATTTTATTAATAATAAAATACAAATTGTTTTAACCGACTTCCAAAAGGGAGGAGGTTATCAATTCGTTGGAATCTTTTTTTTTTCTTTTTTTTTATGTACATATGTTGACCGATCACTCGAAGACGCCTGAACCGATTTGGCAATATTTTTTTGTTTCAAAGAGTATACTTCCCAGGTGGCCAATTTAATCGAAATCGGTCGAGCGGTTTTTAAAAAAATCAACAATAAATATATTTTTTAAATAAATTGTTCAGTCGAATACGTTATTAAAAAACTTTCTTATTACAAATGACATGCTTATTACGTCTACACTAAAAATGGAAAAATAAAAACTTTAAAAAAAAACGACTTCCAGGCACTAAAATGTAAAAAATAACTAAACGGAGGTTTTGATTTAGAATAGATACCTAATCAGATATTTTCGAAGTCGGTGCCAGTCTACAGTATTTTAAGATATGAACATCTAATAGGTAAATATATTTTACGTATCGAAATATATTAGATTTGCTTTGCATCGGCTTTTATTTTTTTTTTACTGGCATATTTTTAATCTGCATAAATTTAAAAGTAACAGACATCAGTAATTATATAATATAAATATATATAATATAAATATATATAATATAAATATAATTATATAATATAATATTATATTTTATGTATATCAAGAAAAAAATCCATCTTTATAATATAAATATACTGCAAATTATATAATTATATACATAAGCGTGTGTACATTTTAGCGCTCCAACCCGTCAGTAATCCACTCCGCCGCGAGCACACCTGCGCGCAATCACATAATGATCGCTGAAAGGGATTTTTTGTCTCGTGTTCCCAATTTATTCTTCAGCTATCGGATATTGATTATTAAATAATAAAATGTTAAAAAATCGAGTACTTTATTAATAAAATTAAAAATTTACGCATTTTTGTCTCTTCAATTATTTTTTTCTAAATTCATGTCATATTAATTAATTGTTTTGTTTTATTTAAACCAAGCTGCGTCGTAAAATTTTATGACCCATTGTAATATTATATTTTTTTGTCTGTAAAACCGAAACCGTACATAATATCTTACATGTATATTGTAGAATAAGTCCGGAATGATCATTATGAATTTTAGAGTTATTCATAACCTATATATATTATTATAATTGAATACTTTCTTAAATTTACGCAATACATTTTAAATAAAACGTTGTTTTCGGAATTTTTCGCGGATTTCTTTAGATTTTTGTTTTTCAACATTTAAAGCATTCGAAACGTCGGGAAATAAAAATCAAAATAAATCCATGAAAAAATTCGAAAATATAGTTTTATTTCAAATATTATAACTTTTTGGATGCAGGCAGAGCATCGGCAATGTATTACAAAAGTCACGCGGCGTTGGCTATTTAACATTAACATCGCCTACTGTCTGTTAAAAAATCATAAAAATACTAATTTTGCTATATTCTCTCACTGTACTTGTTCTTAACGTAAAAAATAATTGTAAAATTATTTATTATACTATTATCAGAAATGTGAAAGGTTGTGAAACACCGGTACGAGCACACCGATAAATGGTATTTTGTGCTTTGACTACACCCGGTACATACCTGGAGTTATAAAATTTACCAAAGGGCTCCACCTGTCTACCTTCTGTCCCTGTACCGTGCTGTCTGTAACAACTTTTATTTTGAGACATCTAACACCTCAGTCTCTCCCGTGACCATGATTGTTGTAAAGCATTTGAAACGTCGGCAACCAAAAATCAAAATAATTCCGCGAAATAATCCGAAAAGATAGTTTTATTTAAAAAGGGCTCCCTTACCTCCAGCTTGTAAAGAATACTTACGAGTATATATAGCGAAGCCAAGTTATTCGCTAGTATTCTAACAAATGATAACTAATTACTTATAACCAACTAAACAAAATAACCAGGCAACCGCGATTGATCGCGACAAGCGTGTTTTATCCTTGTTCTATATTTGAAATATAACCGGCAACTAGGAGTTCAATTAACAGCCCCGTTATTAATGGGTCGTTCCGGCTCCGATTAAACTCAATCCGGGATCCGCGGGGCCAGTGCCATTGCAATTGTTAACGGGGCATTTAATGTTTCATTTATTTATTTTTTCCTTTATTCTTTGACTATACATATAATGTAAATAGCTTGAGCATATTGATTTTAATTTACTAATTATAATTTTATTTTATTACTTTTGTTCGTAATTATTCTACAACACAAGAATAAATATTGTAAAAGTTAGCCTTTCAATGTAGTACTTACATAGAAATATACATACATATATTTATATATTTTAAGTGGAATAATATATATGTATATAATATAGGAGAACTAAAATTAAAAACGTAGAATAAGATATAAAACAGATTAAAAAGTGTGCGCAGACACAAATGAATTATTTCTTTAACTCTTACATCCCAATGAAACGAAAACTTCAAGACGATCGGTGAAAGATAAGGCGTAGGACCAATAGTTTATAATATATTATTGCCGACGTCCTAACTTTGGACTTCCAATGACTTTTGTGACAAAAAATCCTAGTACCTAATTATTTAGGTCTGATCCGGGACTTGAACCTAGGACCTCTGAATAGCCACAGGAGGAGTACAATATAGTTTCGTAGCATTTAAACAATTGTCGATTATTCGGCAAAACTGGTCCCGCAAAGGCACGCACTAATTACAAACGAGAATCCAATGCAATAAATCACGGGCATAATATAACGCAGTCACAGGAATGCATGCCCCAAATCCCATGGTACTGTTTGTATTTTGTCGTAATTAGAATTCATTGTTCAGCCAATTTTGCTTTTTGAGAGCAAAAAAAATTATTTTTTGGACACTCAACATAGATTTTTCTAACAGTATTCCAAATATTTACTAATACAATCAATTTGTTAGTTTGTAAATTGTTGTGATATTTCGCTTAGTTAGATAATTTACTTATAGTTTATTTATAAGACTCCCTGATCAGCTGTTGCAATATTGTTCAAAATTTGGTTAAGAGAAATACGTGTTTGTTTGTTGATACAGCTTTATAGTGATGATAGTAAAATGAATATTTTATTATGAAAAGAAAGCCTGATGGAATTTTCCACTATTCAAATAGAAATATAATCATTTTTTTTTAATTTTATTCATGAACTAGTCTGATTATTATATGTCAATAAGAGTTTTATTAATTTATATATTGCTGACATTAATATTTTCGATAAATTATTTTATTATATAATATTACATGTCAACATTTTTTTAATATGTTTTTTTTTTATAATTTTTTAAACGCTTTCTAAAAGCTCATATGTTTTTACTTCTCGTAACTTCATATCCGACCAATCTTGTACAGTACATTTTCGTTCCTCCCTACGTTATTTATGAACAGTCACTGAGCTATGTAATAATCTGAGGCGGGATTTAATTTGTTAGACTGATTTCACAGAAGAGTGCAATAGCAAGTAAGAGAGAGAGAGAGAGAGAGAGAGAGAGAGAGAGAGAGAGGGGGTTTTGGAAAAGAAAGAGAGTGCATTTTTTTAATAAAATTTAAGTTTAATTTACAAGAGTGAAGCCCTGACTGAGTTTTCCTTGTAAGTATTATAAATTTGGTAATTAGTGATATGTATACATAAATATTATATTTATTTCTTACCATCGCTTTGCTAAGGTGCGTCCTTAGATACCTCACAGTAGCCTATGTCACTCAATATTAGCTCTTTCTGTGAGCTTATTATTCACCTAAAGGTGTCCATGCAGCATTTTGGCTTAAAAACGTGACAAACATACACAATTGTGTGTGTATATATATATATATATATATATATATATAAAATATATTCGGTTTGTTTAGGTATTGGACACCATTTCTAATGCAATTTTTCCTAGACCGTCGCACTCACATCGTTAGCGGTTACGCCCGACAGCAATGGAAAATCATCCATACATTATGTTGACTTTAATTTGTTAACTTTTTTACAGTATACTCATTTACAGCGATTTTTTTGGAGTTCGGTTTTGCGTCAGATTTACATGTTTTACAAGCCGATGCTAACATTCCGATGTAAATAATACGACTATATACATAAATATTCCGATTTATAATTATTTGGAATTAATTACTCCAATCAGTAATAGAACAACAGATCGACATGATGATTTGTATGTACGAGTATATAGTATATATACTTAAGAAAATTTGATAACTTACTTTAATCAAGTCATTATCATAAGACACCAGTAGATACTTCGCAAAGAGATTTTGAAAGACGCTCAAGAGTAGAAAAACAAATTTTTTAATAAATATTTGAGTAATTCGTTTCATGTTCGTGTACTATACTAACAGTTCTTACATTACTATAATAACAGTTCTAATAAAATACCCCATTTTAGTGAAAAACTCAGTGGGACTATATTTCTTTTTGATATAAAATTAAAATTTTTATCTCACATAATAGTAGCCTAGAGGTGATCAGATTATTCTTAAGGCTTATAAATATTAAGTCAATCTATAAAATTATTTAGTTATTGGCTTTAATGTGCAAAAACTACATTTTTAAAAGCAACTGAACCTAGTTTGAAGTTTTTCGAACGTCGTTTGTGTGATCCTGTTGTAAAAACGTATACTTACGTATATACAATGTACATTTATACTAATATTATAAAGAGACAGAGTTTGTTTGTTTGTTTCTTTGTTTGTTTGATCGCGCTAATCTCAGGAACTACTAATACGATTTGAAAAATTCTTTTTACATTAGATAGCCAGTTCATTGAAGAAGGCAATAGTCTATATATCATATAATATATAATCTATCTATTCCATACTAACCGTTAAAACGTACCTAGGGTACCCGAGCGAAGTAAGGGCGAGTCGCTAGTTGTCCATAAAAAAATCTAATTCAATGTTACCAAGTCAAAACATTATTTAGTACTCGTTTCTAGTAATTAATGTTAAAGATCTCATATTTCTTGGAAAATTCATATTTTTTTGAGCATTCAAAACATTTTTGCACGTGTATTGAAAGGCTATTGTTAGAGTTTAAACCCACCCTGAGTTGCTAGTGGTGAAGTGTTACAGTAACTGTTTAATACAAACCTAACAGGGGTTTACCTAAATGCTGCACTATTCATCAAGTGTTGTACGTTTAGTTAGAATTGCTGTAATCCCACTGTCGTAACGCGGTGATTAATATATCTGATACAATAGAAAACTAATTATGTAGATCGTCTGTTAATCTCAATTGTCTTTTCATAGTTTAATAACTAAAAAGGGCTGGCTTTAAAATTATTTTAAAAGTAGTAATGCTTATGATATTTTTCCATTGATATATAAAAAAGAATTATGAAAATCGGTTCAGAATTGGTAAAGGTTTCGCATACTTTTAACGTCTATCGAAGTTACCTCCGAAGCATAGGAAAATGGAGAGGGCATTACGCGATCTAACATCGATTGGTACATTTAATAAGACGTAATTTTTTCTTTGTAATTTCTAATTTATAAATTACTTTAAAATTTACATTTTTTTGCACACCCTGGCTGTGCCTAAAGTACTGACCGCACCTATACTTTCTAAGTTGGTTAAAAACAACATATTTAAATTCATTGCAATTTGCTTTATGTAAGTAACAATTTACTTTAAAAATACTTTGCCAAGTCGATATTCTATAATAATTGGCATATTTGTATGTACCTATGTAAATAATTTGTAGACGTAAGTGTTGTCGGCGGAAACTAATGAATCATTATACCGTATAAGCCAAAGTATTGAAAACAAGTGAAAACAAATAAACTTTATGTATAAATATTAAAGAAAATTAATTAATTTAATTATTCTTGGTTTATTAAATATTACGCTGAAGCTTCATTTTTTATTTATATTGATAAATGATTTTTATTTTATTTTTGTGTAATTTATAAAAAACGTTTTATGTTTAAAAAGTATTAAATAAAGCATGTAGCCAGAAGCTACGACAGATTTTCCCATTGTGCGTTCAATTTTTGCTACGAGCGTAGCTAATCGTAGATCGAGGTGGTAACCCGTTGGGAACGCGCTCGCTTTAAAAACAAAAATTATGGTTTAAACCTTGCGTTTTTGTAATTTTCATGAGTGTTTCTCATTTTCAACATAGTTATTATTATAAGGTAATAGAATGAAGAAGAATATAGCGGAGAACAGCGTGGCAGACCATGGCTAAATTCCCCTAATGTTCAGAAGAAGCATATGCCCAGCAGTGAGGTATTAAAAGGGCTAAATAATTATTGATATTAGCTGAATTTTTCATAGGGCTTCAATGTTATTCAGCAAAAATAAACTAAAATTAAAAATAATAATATAAATATAAAAGTTTGCGAGTGGATTGTACATAATATGTTTATTACTGCTTCGCACTGTAACGGCTCGTGTATCTGAATTGATCAAGATAACTTATATCTTGGATATGATCTAAGACTAGAACAAAATATAAGACAATGATTGGAGAGCCTACTAAGTATTAACTCTTCTTTTTCTTTGTTCCTTTTGGCAGGGCTTTTCTATATATTGTATTTATTTTATTCAACTTGGTTGAATATTTTTATTTGCCAATTTGTATTTTAAAAAAATCAAGTCAGCTTCCGGTAGGTTCCATCGACTTGAATAAGATTTTGGCGAGAAAAGCATGTGAAGTCAAACAAAAACAGATTATCATTTCTTTTTTCTAGTGAACTGACACACACTCGCTACGTTGGCTCGGCTTCGTCCCTACTTAAATATATTTGAACTTAAAAAACGATGGGTTCCATAAACAAACTTTTATCCCCTTTTTTGCATCCTTAAGTTTTAGTTTTGTGACAAAACAAGGCCATTCTCCAACGCCCAATCTATCTCTATACTAAAATTTATCAAAGTTAGTTCAGTGGTTTAGGTGTAAAAACGTAACAAACAAACATACAGACATAGTTATTTTCGCATTCACATTATATAATAAAGTAGTAAGGATATAGTTTTGTTATATATTTCACGTTTAATTTTTAATTTGATCGATGTTTTAAGACATGTCACATCTTACATGACAAAATACAATTTGTAATTGGAACTCCATTAGTGCTGTTACACTTGTTCCATCGTTAGCCCATTTGTTTGCCGCAACGCGACCTAATCCCGGGATTGTTTCGGGATGATCCGGGATCAGGAATCATGACACTATTGTTGTAAGTGTGAAACCGACACAAACAGGCCTACGGCTTTGTGCGACCCTAATGTTACATTATCATATCTTGAGATATTGCAAATTTGAAATCTATTTATATAAAGATATGGTTTAAATTCAGTTACGCATTTATTGGTTTTCATTTTATTGCAATAAACGTGCTATTGAAAAAAGTGTATATTGACAGGCAAGTTAAATTGATTTTTATCTATTTAAAAATAAGATGTCATTTTCTTTAACACACATTTGGTTTATAAGACTGATAGGTTTTGATTTATTTTTGTTTTCGAACAAGGGATGTTCTTTTGAGTGAATTTTTATTTTAAACGCTCATTGTGGGGGTTAATAACGAGATTATTATTTGTATTTGGGGAGGATTGTTTAAATATTGCTATTGTCGGTTAAATGAAACGGTAAATTTTGTTCTTGTGTGGCGTATGTCTACATTTTTCGAAGAATGTTGGTAAATAAAATTTTGGATCTGTTATTTGATTTTGATGTAATACTTATTGTAATATATACATTAAAAGTCTGTATATGTGTGTGTGTGTTTGCTAATACTTCATGCAAACGGCTGGATGGATTTGGATGATGTTTGGAAATATTGATGTTTTTACATTCCTTATCAAATCCCAGGATAATGTGGAAAATGCGCGCTTAGGAGGGTATATCTCTAGTTAATGTTCATATTATTATATACTTATATATTATATGACTTGTACAGTAATAACTAAGTGTACATTTGTTTTGTATATATAATTACGCGAACGTAAACGATTACTCATTTTGTCCTAATGTTAGATAGTTTAGGACATAAAATTAGTACTACTTACTAGCTACTAATCATTAAACAAACCGTGCCGAAGTAACCTGTGCTTAATTTGAAGCCATTGAAAAGAGAATTGAAAAATATTCCTTTCAAAATTATTAAAATTTAAAAAAAAAATCAAAGTACCTGTACAAGAGTACCTATAGGTACCTATAGGTACATCCCAGAATATAGCTGGAACGTTTTGTTAATATCGATATATTTTCATTGGAAAACAAAATAAATTGTAAAATTAAGGAATTGTAAAATGCAACTGGTATTATGCACAAGCACTAAAACTTATGGGCCATAACGTAACGTCGACGTTTACGATATTGCCTACGCCTAACGTTACTGTTTACTGTACATGACACGACTGCGATATTGATGATGATGATGATAAATTATAAATGTATACTGTATATAATAATTATTTTGTCGGTTTGTCTGATTATATTTTTATTAAATTTTGGCTGTGAAATTGTCAGGTTGTGTTGTTTGTTTATTATATAGCGCCTAAACTATTTATTATTTTAGATTTCCATAATAGGTCAAACAAAATATCAACATCTTATAATAAAATCAGTCAAGTGCGAGTCGAATTCGCACGCGAAGATCGTACATGTAATCGAACATTAAACGAGTAATTCTTGTCTATTTATTTATTTAATTAACGGCTCTAACGATTTTGCAGAGATTTGGCATGTGGAGGTTTTCGGGGGCGAATAATCGATCTAGATTAGTCTTATGTCTGGGAAAACGCGTGTTTTCGATTTTTTATGCGGTTTTCATTCGCATTATTCCAAGCAAAATATGGTCGCTAATTTCGCACGCTCGGTCATAAGCATCGTGGTCAAGCGGCCAAAGCGCAAGATTGACAATCACAGATGTTCTGATTTTAATCCCGGTCGGATATAAAGTACAGACTTTAGTTTTTTTTGTATTTATTCAGGTTTTTAGTTTTTTTTAACCAAATTACAAAGAAAATTGTACTTTTGGCCAAAAACTAGATTATCATCTAAACAATACGATATAACAAACAAGAACTCCGAGCGAAGCTCAGTCGCCCAGATACATACTTTTGTTCTATGTATGTAGTATATTACTTCGAAAATCGATGACAATTACAACTGTTATATATTGTTTCAGTATATAAAAGCGTCTATCCTATCATAATTCCCCTTCTTAAATTTAATGGAAATATATATAAGTTAACTACTTTTCATGGAGCAATGATAAGAAAGTTGTTTAAACAAGTGTGTTAGGATGCCGTGATGTATGCTTCAATACTAGTACCTAATTAATATATTTAAATATATAGCATCTAGGTTCCATGGTGTAATGGTTAGCACTCTGGACTTTGAATCCAGCGATCCGAGTTCAAATCTCGGTGGAACCTTACTTTTTACAGACGTTAAAAGTAAAGTGACTCGTTTTTGACTATTTACAATAATTTGTTATTTTAATATTTATTTAGATTTACTCCAATATTTGACATTTTAAATAAAACTATCTTTTCGGATTATTTCGCAGATTTATTTTCATTTTTGGTTCCCGACGTTTCGAATGCTTTACAGCAATCATGGTCACGGGAGAGACTAAGGTTATAGACGTCTCAAAGGCGATGTACACTTGTTACAGACAGTGCCTACCCATTATTTTACAAAAATTATTTCAAAAATTCAATCTCTTTTGTACGCTAGTATATTAGCAAATATTATTTTAGATAAGGTAGGGCACTAAAATCAGAAACATTCTAAAGGTTCTGTGTCAATTAGAATATTATTAATGCGGAAATTAATTATGTGTGTGTCCTTCTTTACGTCAAGTTGGACGGATTTGGAAGACATCTAGTACATAGATAGATATAACCTGGACTAGCACATGGGCTACTCTTAAGCACCTTAAGAGGCACCAGAGTTCAAGAAGGTAAGTTTTTAGTATGTGAATGAGATCATGAGTACACTATATTGCCGTTTGCCAGTAGGGCAAATAAAATGAAGTTGTGTGTACATTATTTTTCATACAAAACGCTGTAACAACAGATATTGCAGAGAAGAACAGTCAGACATACAGTGAATTTTAAATACTGTTTATTTAATACAGACTTATTTGACCTAGAAAACAAGTGCCTTTTGAAGTTAAATTAAGTATTAGTAGTAGCAATCGTATCGGATCCGTCTCGTACCATTTAAAAATCCCCAAGTCGTCTATACCCGTTCGATAATTATCGGCGATATACGTTGACGACACTCGCGGGTGTTATAAGACGGAACACTTTATGCCATGTAAATATATTATTGAGAAGTGAAGACAAATTTAAGCAAATACCGAGTTGTATTTGGTTACTTATGTACGAGTACAATGTGAATTGTAGCAATTGTTATATATTTTTATTTATGTACATATTCGTATATAATAGCAACGCTATTAGTATGGCTAGTAAATACAAATATATATAAATATTATATAATATATATATATATATATATATATATATATATATATAAATATATATATATATATATATATAAATATATTATATATGAATGGTGAAATTTTACCAGAGGTAAGCCGTTCCAAAAAAACACAAAAAAACATTGATGTACAATTTTTTTACGTATTAATGCAAAAAGAAATAAATATATAAGTATATATATTTCCAAAAGAACATTTATACATTTAAAAAAAATTATTTTAAAAATTAAATGTATGTAAAATATAGCAAAATATATTTTAAGGTAAGGCATCTTGTATAGACCCTTTGCCACTGATAGGAAGCTACATATATCTAAGTGTCATGTCATCACAATATGTTATTCTATACATATAATAAATTTTTAATAAAAATTGTAACTAAGTCGCATCTGTACATTAAATATTTTTTGGAAAATCTAATTGAAATAGACATTATTATTGATACGGAGTCCGAATTTATAGTTCTTAGAACTTTTGTCTGTCTGTCTGTTACCCCATAACCAGAAAACCACTGTACAGATTTTGATGAAATTTGGTATGATGTTAGCTGGTTATCCGGATCAACATATAGGATACTTTTTACCGCGGGAAAATATCTCATTTCTGAGAAAAAATACAAAAACTGCATTGTAAGAGTATACTAATATGTAAAACCTAAGAATTTGGTTTTTAGTCATCTGAACGCGGGCGGAGCTGCGGGCAATGCTAGTCATATATATATTCTTAGTTTTCTATTAGCGAAATCGATAATACAAACAAAAACACCCATTTTCTTCAGAAATTCCTTTTAACAATGAATTCAGTCACATTTTATACAACCTGAATAATTTAAATGATCTTAATTGACAATAAAGGTCTATATAATGGACTACAAATCAATGAAGAGCTGGTAGGGAACTTACCGGCAGACTACCAATCTTGATTAACCCCACGAGATGGCTTTCGGCACGCGAAGAGTTTGTTTATTAAGAGATGACGAACAGAATTACTGTGTTACTCTTGTAATTTTAGTTTTCTCTTTCAAAATACAATGGTATTTTCTTAGGATATTTTTTTGAATTTTCTTGATTTGAGGTAAAAATGAAATATTTTTTCCGATTTTTTTCACAGTTTTATTTGGTTTGTTGGTTCCTGGGCTTTCGAATGCTTTACAGAATACAAGCAAACACGTTTATGGGGGTCAGCAGTACGATATTTTCTATATGGCGTTCAAAATGTAGAGAACTATCAAACAAAATAAAACCGAGGAAATATTTATCAAAAAAGTAGTTTTATCCAAAAAGAGAAAATTCATGTAAATCTATGAAACTATAAAATACTAATTTCTTCAAGGGTTTTGTAAAACGCTTTTTTCACAAATTGCTTCGTATAAGTATTGAACCCGTGACTTTATTCCTAATAAGCTATATATTCGATATTTAAAAGATATATAATGTATAGCTAATAGTTATCAAACATATTTATTTATAAATTAATATTTTACTATAATATAATTAATATAAGCATTAAATACTTAGATATGTAAGTCGCCTGCGATAAAGGCAAAGGCAATTTTCATATACTGTGAAATATCATATACTGTGGTTTTTAAATTATTCGCCTTGTATGTTGACTCTCCCTTTAATTAGTAAACGAGTTGTTTTAATGAAATAATGTAAGTTTAAGAATGTATTGTGTCTTTAGCCCTTTTTTACGTTTCACTGCTGGGCGTGGACCTACCTTCAATACGAGGGGGATCAGATCATAGTCCACCACACTGGCCAAGTGCGGGTTTGAGGACTTCACATATCTTTCGAAAACTCGCTAGACTCAGAGCGAGAGAGAGAGTGAGAGCATGTTGGTTGTTGGAGAGAGAGAGAGAGAGCATGTTGGTTGTTGGATGTTTTCGTTCACCGTAAATGGTAATCATGTTTCAAATAATTCGCACATGAATATATCAGAGGTGTGAGACCTAGAATTAGAACCCTCTTCACCCAGTTTTCCAAGCGAGCGCGTTACCAATGGGCGACCACTATCTTCGAGCCTGCCAAGTTTAAGAATATTTGTTAACATTTTTATTATTTCCAACTTAATAATACCATCAATGCTTTCTTATAAGTGCTAGGTCAATTTTTAATACACTAAACCTCTCTGGATATCTTAACAGCAAAAACCATGTTAGTAATAATATATACATGTTACTAGAAACACTAAAAATAGGTTTAAAACTAATTACATTTTAAAGTGTACATCAGTAGTTCCGACTAAATCAGATATCAACATCGCATGCATTTACCCCATACTTTGAGCCCTGTGGGACGTCTATACCATCAATTATTCTCGCTAACTACTTAGCTTTCCACACGAAGCTGTAGTGAACAGTCCATGTGTTTCAATTTTCACCTGATAAATAAAGAACCTTATTTAGCAATTATAGTAACACTAGCAGCACCTGCAGCTTCGCCCGCGTCCAAACTTTCGATCGCTAACAAAATTTACAGGATCACCCGCTGGTCGAATCTGAAGATTACCTGAAAATTTTATCAAAATCGCTCCAGCTGTTGTAGAGTCCATAGGAAACATAAATACATACACACATCGATTAATATTTAATTTAATCAACAATTTTAGTTTATTTATTGCTCGGAAAAAGGGGTCTTTTATGAAAATTTAGTGACACACCGACTGCAGCGCCACCTACCGGATCCATTTGTGAATTCAAACCTTGCAGGGGCCTATTATATTTTTTTATTATTATAATGTTTTATTTTTATTATTATTAAATATTTATTTACACTCAATAGAGTGTAAATAAATATTAAAAAAAAAGTATATTATCGGATTTTTTCGCGGATTTATTTAGATTTTTGGTTCCCGACGTCAGTAGAAACAGTAGTTCGTAGTTATTTATTTACACAATAAGAAAGTATTATGTAAATTAAATAGGCGAAGTAGTAAAGAAATTTAATCGTAATTAAAATTTTATTTATCACCTGGACATGTATCTATATAAATAAAAAAATATTTGATATGTCAACGACTTGAAAATATCTGATTAGGTAACAATAAAACTTCATTCAACTACATCTTACTTTAAGTTCCTTGAAGTCAATAAAATCTAGATTTTTAAAGCTTTCATAATGTGTGTTTGTATGCAAAAAACCACAATTTTGAGCAATTTTTGATAAAATAAACGAAAGTCTCAACATTTTTAGTAAGTACATACTATCCATATATCAGATTATAAGGCTATATAAGCTCAATTCGTATTGACGGCTTATAATCCGTTCGGGTCCAATTTCATCACAATATCACTTTCCGATATCGTCCCTCCACAATAGACGCCTAGCGCTATCAAATTTATTCAAATTGTACCGTGTCGCCGCCGCAATTTTGCGACACCTGCTTTGGTATTGCAAAACTAAAAATCGATTTTATTTCCATACATTTAGAGTTTAAAATCCAATAATAATGACGCTTTCTCAATTCCGAACAAGAATATATGATTATGGATAGAAGTTCTTATTCCACTCAAAGTAACATCCGTTTTCTCTTAGCAGAGGTTCACGTCTTTGCTTTTGCTATACAATTTTGAACCTTATTACGTATATAATAAGAGTTTGCAATTTGAAAGTAAATACCTGAACGTCTAAAGTCTTTTGTATCAACGTAGCTAAAAGCTAGGCGATATAATCGCCCACCAGAAACTTGTTTAATATAACTGTCTGAGTTGAGTCAGTTTAAAGGTTTCAGAACACTTGAATAACTTAGACATTTAAAATATTTAATTTCGTTTGGTGTAGATATAAAGTATATTGTATATCATATTATTTTCATAGAAAATATTTTTATTTTAAGCACTAAGACGCTTAAAAGGGTCAAATATGAATTTTCCTTTGTATTCACTTCTTCGATTGTATAAGAATTGAGACAGAACCAAATATTTTTACGATAATTCATCATTATCATCATTAATTCATTTTTTTTTTCATTATTTACTTTGTACTAAATAACGAAGTATTAATGTTATAGCTATTTAAAAATCAAATAAATACATGAATAGCATATGAAGGTTTAAAAATGATTCATTATGTAATTTTTATTAACTAATACAAAGCTTACAGTATTCTTATTGTTTAAACCTATGCTTGAAAAATATGTGTGCAACAAATTTTTAATTTCGTCAAAAGTGGCCTAAAAAATTATTTCTAAAGTTAGTAAAATTATTAATAAAGGCCTTGAATTATTGACTTCTTGCACAGATAATAAATACTAATATAATAAATTTTATTTTAAAATGGAAGCTTAAAAAAATAATATATTACTTGTTAGTACTTAATATACTCGTAAAACACTTCATATTATGACATTATGTGATAGTACCAGTGGTAACGCGCTCGCTTGGGAAACCGAATGAAGTGAGTTCAAATCCCGGGTCTCGCACCTCTGATATTTTCATGTGCGAATCATTTCCAACATGATTACCACTTGTCTTAACGGTGAAGGAAAACATCGTGAGGAAACCTGCATGTCTGAGAGAACCTAGCAAGTTTTCAAAAGACATGTGAAGTCCGCCAACCCGCACTTGGCCAGCGTGGTGGACTATGGCCTGATTACCCTCGTGCTGAAGGGAGGCCCGTGCCCAGCAGTGGGACGTTAAAAAGGGCCGAATACACACCATATTAATTATAATGATTAAAATTTTTAATTCATTCATTTTTGAAACAATTGTTTATAAAGTCTACTTACTGGAACTGGCATATCTCATCAGTGTGTCTATTCGATTATAGTTTTAAAATAACATTACTACCTACTAGTTCAATTAAATGCATAGAACATATAATAAAATTGTAACTAAGCCGAATCTGTACATTAAAAATTTTTTGGAAAATCTTATTGAAATAAACATTATTATCGATACAGAGGCCGAATCTATAGTTTTTAGATTTTTTGTCTGTCTGTCTGTTACCGCATCACAGAAAAACCACTGGAGGGATTTTGATGAAATTTGGTATGGTAATAGCTGGTTATCCGGCTCAACATATAGGATACTTTTTACCGCGGGAAAATATCTTATTTCTGAGAAAAAATACAAAAACTGCAATGTAAGAGTATATCTAAAACCTAAGAATTTGGTTTTTGGTCATCTGAACACGGGCGGAGCCGCGGGCAATGCTAGTACATAATAAATCAACCAACATATACTGTGGCATTAAAAAAACTGTCACGCGACCGATAAGATGAAATTCTTGAAGCGTCGTTCTCACAAACGTTCTCTTACCATCGATAAACGAGTTTTGTAGCGTTGGCAAAGTGTAATATTGCCTTCGCGCTTGCAAAGTTAACTTTGCCAAATTTACATAAAGATGGCACGAACGGTGAGTTTGTGACGCATCGGAATCAAGTTAGGGGTAGGAGTTACTTTAAAACTGTCGCTTAGTTGAGACGCTGAATCCGTTTAGAGTTTTCACAAGTTGTGACGTTTAGTGATGGTCTGGTAAGGTTTGTCGATAATTCTGTTGGTTTGTGTCTTCATATAATGATACAGTCTACAAGAATATAGTAATTTCATTCTTAAATCCAAGTAACTCATCTATATATATAAAAGAAAGTCGTGTTAGTTACACTATTTATAACTCAAGAACGGCTGAACCGATTTGGCTGAAAATTAGTGGGGAGGTAGTTTAGAACCAGGAGACGGATATAGGATACTTTTTATCCCGTTCGATTGCGTTCCCGTGTGACGTGACATAAAACTCAAGAACGGCTAGACCAATTTTTATGATATTTGAATTTTTGGATTTCTTAGTTAATCCGGAATAGGATAATAAATATTAAAACATCAAAAAAAATTACGAAAAAAAAAATTGTATGGCTAACGCTGGCTAATAACTATTTATATCTATTTAAAACGTACCTAGCGACGAACCCGAGCGAAGCGAGGGTGAGCCGCTAGTATTAACATAAACGTCTCTAAAAATCCCTTTAAAATTCATAAAATATATTTTTTTACTTATTCAGAAGCAATAAAAATGTTAATGTAGCAATAACAATATTTAATATTGTATTCAGCCCTTTTTAAAGTCCCACTGTTGGGCACGGGCCTCCTTTTAATACGAGGGAAATCGGGTCATTTTCAGTTTTTACATATAGTATAAACCAAACCATTTCGGCTTATTGAAATTTTAATTTTCTCATAGGAATATTAATTCAGTAAATAATTAAACATACTGCAACCCAGCATCGAATCTGTGACCAATTTTCTTTATACCCTCAATACGACAACACTTAAATATCGACACTATCATCACGACAAACACCCCTACGCCTCTAGAGGCGTCCAAGTTGCGTATTGAGTTACGCGTTTCGGTCCAATCGTATCATGCTCCGAAGCCATTATAATATCCGTTGCCGTTGCCTCCTAATCTTCCTGTTTACATAATAGCACTCTCGTTGCTTCTTGACTTGATAATAAATGATTTTGTCAATATATTATATGTACTTCTATAGATAGAGTTTGAAAATTAAATACGAATGTGAGAGTGCCTGTTCTTAATGTTTCTTTCATATGTAATTTTGTTTATGCAAAACTTAAAGCTTATGTGTCGATATTAATTAGGTATATTATTGACTTTTTATATGATATGTTGATATTTAGTTTAAATAGTGAAAGAAATTTAAGATAAGATACAGATTTTAGTCATTATGTTCGTTTAAGAAGCGTTGTTTGTTTGTTTGTACCTATGTACTTAGTGTGTTAGAAGTTTCAATTAGACTTTATATGATAAGATATTAAACTTGAAAATGATTCATAAATTTACAATTGGCGACGATATTACGTTACAAACGACTTAAACAAAACGACCTCTATTTAAAATAGGTCAAATCCTATTATATTAAGCGAGAAATTTTTGTATATATATACATTTCTTACGTGTATCTCGGAAACGGCTCTAACGATTTGAATCAAATTTTGTGCTTAGATAAGGTTTGGCTTTTTAAGGCGTTTTTCTGAAAAAAAAAACGCAATCTTTACAACTTTTCCGAAAAAAAACACAATTGTACAAAAGGCCGAGGAAAGTTCTGTCGCCCAGGTCCTAATATATGTATAATATACGAACAAAATTTATTAATCACTTATTTATGCAAACGACCAATACTCGTAGTACTTTACAGTAGAGAGTTTTTTCTTCTATTTTGAAAACGAAGCTTCATTGCTAGGATTTATATAGGTACATATATTTAGATAAAATATATATTTTCGACTTTATTAAAGTAAAATGTGTATTTATACCAATAGTACTAACATTTAAAAGTCAATACTTCCGTATTAAAACTCTTTTGTTAAATAGTCGATTTGGACGAATAAGCACTGAGACGACGAATTATTACAATACATACATATGTGTGTTTGTATGTTATTCGCGTTATCTTTACTTTGCATTCATACATAACACCCGCACGTCGTATATTGGCTGACATTCTATCACACGCACATTCTTCAATAACAATTCTATCAAGGGGCGTATTTGAATGCCCCCAGTAATTGATTCGTCGCGGTGCCTTTTGAATTTCAATGAGAGATTAAACAGCAGACTGACGGATGTAAATCAAATCGTAAGATAGAGATCGATCTCATTTTCTTGCCTAGAATTGAATTGAAACCTATCTTAATTTAATTCTGGCAGGAAAATGAGAAAAAAGCTAAGTAAAATATACGTAAGTAAAGCTTAAAAACTGTAAAACAAACAGTATTATGTTTTATGTTTTCATCATCATCATCATTGATCATAATCATCCTATAATATTGTATATGCACATAATATACATATTGTTAGCGTACCTAAGTAAATAAATTTTAATTTTTATAATGGCTAACTATAAGAAAGGAACTCTTTGTCTCTGTACTCTGTATATTTAATATTTGCTACCCGATCTTTATGGTATATAATAATCAATAGAATTTATCTCAAGTGGTTCCTTTACTTTTAAAATAAAATAATTAATATTAATTAAGTTTTAATTATATTGGATTATACGAGTACACTGTTCCTTAGGATTTTGAGTGTTGCCATAAAGATTCTTTCATATCTACTGCTTTTGGTTTTTTTCCCTAAAAAGTTTAAAACAAAAGTTGTAGAGACTCACCTCTCAAACTGAGACGTAGGCCAAAACTATAAATATTGCCATTACTATGCAAGTCCAAAACAAATTATCGATACACGACAAATATTCTTTTAAATGCATATTTTCATGATATTTTTTTATCAAGTTTATCTGTTGCATCTCTGTAGTAAACCCCCATTTATCTAACTCCTATTTCGTAGTGTAATGCTGTTATATTAAATGAGCTTAGTACAATTTCTTAAATACCTAGGTTTAAATAATATTATAGGTATATCTACAATGTACAAACATATATTATATAAGAGAAATAAAATGTTTCGCACAAATAAAATACGCTTTTTTTTTACTGTTTTCTCATACATTAAAAACATAACGAAAAATAATTTTCATCGTAAATTCGAGTTGTATATCATGAAAAGTGATTACTTGAATAAAAATTTGATCGTATACAATTTTATATGTCATCGTAAAAACGACAAACCCTAGTATATTTATGAAGAGTCATACGCTCTAAGTGATAGGACGGTAAAGTTTATTTCGGTTAACGTGCGTCAAAGGCTGTATTCTAATATCGTTTGGGATATTGCAATAATCTATGGCGCTTTAATAGAATGTCGATCTTGTGAATGATGGGAATCAATCGTCGTTTATATATATTTTATACCTACTGTATGGTATCTGGATACTTATATTTTATGTACAAATTAGTCCTTGTGTGTATATTTATATCCGTTTGGTCTTCACGGCTAAGTCGATTTTGACGGAAATTAAGTGTGATGGTAATTTTGAATATCAAGAATAGACATAGCAGCTCCTTTAGGAAAAGTCAATAAATTCGTAGTTTTTTAAAGGTTTTAATACTAGACTATTTTTATATACCTACATTGTTGACATTGAATTAATGCCGATCATTATATATGAACCATATTATATTGAGATACTTTAGGGCGCACCAAGACAATTACGAAATAATAACTTTTAATAAAATAATATAATAACACTAGCATTGCCCGCGGCTCCGCCCGCGTTCAGGTGACCAATAACCAAATTCTTAGGTTTTACATAATATTAGTACACTCTTACATTGCAGTTTTTGTATTTTTTCTCAGAAATGAAACATTTGCCCGCGGTAAAAAGTATCCTATACGTTGACCCGGATAACCAGCTATCACCATACCAAATTTCATCAAAATCTTTCCCGTGATGCGGTAACAGACAGACGGACGGACGGACGGACGGACGGACGGACGGACGGACAGACAAAAATTCTAAAAACTATAAATTCGGCCCCTGTATCGATAATAAAGTCTATTTCAATAAGATTTTCCAAAATATATTTAATGTACAGATTCGGCTTAGTTACAATTTTATTATATGTATAGATTAACAATTACTAAATAATGCGTTCGTTTGATCCCTTGCTGTATTGTTAATAATAAAACTTTAATTATGCAATTAATATGTAGGATATTTAAAAATTTATTCTATAAATCGTACACTTTAGAAACACGATTACCTGTAGTTTCCTCGATAGATAAACAAATTGTCCCTTTTCTATAGTAAGTATAAATAAACGAGGCTACATCGCTAGTTTTCAATGGGGAGGCAAACATAAAAACTCAAAACCGTGTGTCACTTAAAAGGATACCCTTGAGAATCAAGGTGCGTGAGAGCAGAAAATTATGCAAAGAGCTGGTCAACCCTCACCTTTTACAACGCTGTCAATATTTTATGAGAGACGATGCAAATCAATCATTCGTGTACATATCGTATGAAATTTGATCATATTTTTTTTATTTCCGAGTTATGGATGACAGTATATGGTAAGGTACTGAGATATAGAATATCACTGATATAGCTCTGAAGAACATTATTTGAAATGTAGAAAATATTATATTGTTATAGTAGGTTCATTCGGTTTTGTCTGTTTTGTTTAAAAAAAATATATCTATCTATATTTAAATATGATGGCGTGTTAGAATTTACATATTTGTTATAAATCAGTATTTTAGTCGGTAGTATAAATATATATATATATATATATATATAATATATGTATATATATATATATATATTTGATATTTTTAAACAATACAATGATGGTCATTTTAATGGTTTTTTTATTTATTTTCATTACTTGTACGTTTCGTCTAAGACTAGAAAAGCATAAAAACTAGAATTTTATAGTATACATTGTGAGAGATACAGGGCCTACTCTTAGGGCCTTCCAATATAATATACTAACGTCTGTAAAAAAGTCAGGTTCCACCGAGATTTGAACTCGGATCGCTGGATTCAAAGTCCAGAGTGCTAACCATTACACCATGGAACCGCATATCTATAAGTCCAATTTATTGACTACAAAATTTCGCCTTTCTCTTGCGATGACGACACGAGGTCATCACACCGGGTCGTGTGAGATCTTATAATACCACACATTTGATATAATGAAACTATTATTAGTATTATTAGAAGTAAATTGATAAAATGTATCATCTATACGTTATAATATAAAATTGTAACTAAGTCGAATCTGTACATTAAATATTTTTTGGAAAATCTTATTGAAATAGACATTATTATCGATACAGAGGCTGAATCTATAGTTTTTATAATTTATGTCTGTCTGTCTGTGACCGCATCACGGAAAAACCACTGGAAGGATTTTGATGAAATTCGTTATAACTGGTTATCCGGGTCAACATACAGGATACTTTTTTAATGCGGGAAATTATCTCTCTTCTAAGAAATCTATACTAAACGTGAAAACGCAAGTAGGGACGAACCCGAGCGAAGCGAGAGTAATTCGCTAGTGAAGTATAAATCAATGTATAATCAATCAATATGTTGGGACAGCGCCATCTAGTTCCATGGTAAGCTACGAGGCTTGTGTTATGGATATAGATAGTTGATACACTACACATATATAACTTTAAATACATACATATTATAAATATAAATACCCATGACTGGAGTACAAACATTCTTGCTCATCACACAAATAAATGCCCCCAGCGAGACTCGAATCCGCGACCGCTGGTACAGAAAGTAGGGTCACTACAAACTGAGCCAAACATGTCACAAAATATGTATGTATAAAAAAGTTTTGATTGTTAAAAAGACCATTACGTTCCTATAACATGTTAAATTTTCTTTAAATTTTATTAGCTAATTTTCATAATAATCTATACATGATTTTTGATGAAATTTTAGAGGAAGTTAGTATATAATATCGATTTCGACGATTACTGATAATAATCGGTTTTTTATAAACAATAAGTATCCTACATATTATGGTTATTCCACGTGATCTAGATATTTAATTCCTATATATTTTGTTATTAGTTTTCTATTAGCGATGTCGATTGTAGAAAGTTAACTTTATGGAATTTACCTACGTGAAGTAAATTACATACATTAAGGTTTAAAATAGAGCTTTAATATGAATTATAACAGTGCGTTAAATTTTGTAAAAATAAAATATACAGAATTGATGCATATTTTGTTGGTTTGTCATTGTTTGAACGACTTCAGAAAGAAAGAGGTACTGAACTTTGCTGTATTTTTTATGAGTTTTTTATAAGTGCATGTTACCCGATATCTCCCCAAATTATAAATTTTAATAATCTTTTTTTTAACAAATATATATGAAAAATGCCACATAAGTGAAAAAAATGGAAAATCAAAAATTGACATTCTGGTTAGCAAATTGTGTTTTAATTAATTATTGTAATTTAAAATTCTATAAGCTATCTATTGTCTAATATTATAAATCTGACAATATTAGTAGATATGATTTGAAAATAAGGTTGTTTTCAGATCTGCTTATCGTCCCACTGCTGGGCACGCACGCACAACGGACCAGAAGAGAGTCTAAGTGCGGAAAACGAGTCCACTTTACATTACTGCTGGGCACGCGTCTTCCCCCAATGCAAGGGGGATCAGGCCATAGTCCACCACGCAGGCCAAGTGCGGGCTTGCGGACTTCACATGTATTTTACTAGGAAAACTTTCTAAGGTTACCCCCTACAACGTCACACACTCACAAACTTTACCTCTTTTAATATTAGTATAGACTAATATATCACGACCACAAATACAACTACGACTCTTAGTAATAGAGCAATTAGGTATATACATAAATAAATCCGAATAGAGCCGTGGGCAAAAGTAAGTATGTATATATGTATATAGGTACTCAATCATCTCATAAATCGAAGAATAGAAGGCAAGCTGAAATCTTCGTGAATCTCGCGAGCCACGCAATCATTGGTCCAGCGCCATACATTATTCACCATACTGATTGCGTACAGCGGGACACGTGGGCCCTTTGAATTATATATGAATGGTGATTCTGACCGTACAGAGAGGGATTCTAATGCTAGTTATGTTTTAGCGATTTTTGGTTTGGATATTAAAGCTTTTAAAACGAGCTAGTGATAGTGTGTTTCTAAATATGTATTCTGACTTCAGATTTACTTTAAAACATAGTTATTATATTCAGCTCACGTCCCACTGCTGGGCACTGGTCTTCCTTCAATACGAGGGAGATCAGGCCATAGTCCACCACGCTGACCAAGTGTGAGTTGGCGGACTTCACATGCCTGTGGAATGCTAGATTCTCTAAAAAATGTGGGAGGCGCGAGACTCGGGATTTGAACCCGCTGCACTTGGCTTCCTAAGCACTGCACTACAGATGCCCAGGTCATATTGCCATATAGAATTAGCCCTTAGAATAGATTTTGTATCATACCTTTAAGCTATTTACAATAGCTTGAAGGTCTCATACCTATCCAACCTTAACCTATTCATTATAATCTATACATATAATAAAATTCTAACCGAGTTGAATCTATACATTAATTATTTTTTGGAAAATCAAATTTAAATAGTCATTATTATCGGTACAGAGGCTGAATCTATTGTTTTTAGAATTTTTGTCTCTGTCTGTCTGTTGTGTCTGTCTATCTGGGAACGCATCACGAGAAAACCACTTGACAGATTTTGATGAAATTTGGTATGATGATAGCTGGTTATCCGGGTTAACATATAGAATACTTCTTAATGCGGGAAAATATCTCATCTCTGAGAAATAAACGTTAATATAAAAATCGATTCACAACTGTCAAAATAATATACATACAAAAAATTGTACAAATGATTGTAAAATGTAGAAATTTTATATTCAATAATGAATAATAATATTAATATTATAATAAGTTAAAATATTCTTTTAAATGAAGCTAATCTCAAAATAGATTTGTATCCACTTGTTCAAATAAAACGGTGAACTATCAAAATGAAAGTAACATATGACGTTAGCATCTCTTAAAAGGCTTCGCTGCTTGGCGTATGGCTTGTAATTTTTATTTACTTAAATAACAGGTTCCATGGTGTAATGGTTAGCACTCTGGACTTTGAATCCAGCGATCCGAGTTCAAATCTCGGTGGAACCTTTCTTTTGACGAAAAATAATGAAGTACACGATAAATTATTCAATATTCAATTTTAATGTGATTAACGCATATCAGATGTAACATGTTTGTATCATATAGTCCAAAGGAAATATCTCTCCGTCTGTCTGTTTGTTTGTTAAACACTATTACTCCGAAATGTACTGGACGAGAGTTAATATATGGTACATACTACAGAAGTGTACACACAGAGTTAGTTCACACAAACATTGTAGCGTATTAACAAATAAATGTATTTTAATTTTGAGGGCTAATTTGTGGGTTCAATAAAAAAATAAATTTGTTATATTTTTTTCTTCTAAAGTACATCATATTGTGACACAGAAAATAGAAATATATTTTGTACCGTTTTTAAATGCAATAAAATATACCAATTGTCATAAATAGTGTATGAGAAAATACATATATACCCTCTACTTGTTACTGTAAAATGTGCAAAAACTCGGTGATCCATTTTCATTTCGAGAATGAGAATTCAGAAAAAAATACGGTTTTATTCATATTTTACATATGTGTTATATATGTAAAGTATGAGTAAAGCTGTACGTACGTAAATGTTACAAGAAGCTAAGCCTTTAACTTCTTTAAAAAGTCATATTGTTCAGGACCGGACATACCTTTACCTCGGGCTGCAGACCCGGAGGTCCTTCCTAGGTTCAAATCTCGAGTCGGGGCAAGTATATAGATATAGATGATGATGATGATGTTCTCCTGACCGATTCCGGCCACGACGGTCAATCTCATTAAGACAAGCCAACTGCGCAGGAGATATTACTAACTATAACTGCCTCGGTGGTGTAGTGGCTAGCATGTACGGCTGCACACCCGGAGGTCCTGGGTTCGAGTCCCGGGTCGGGCCAAGTTTAGTCATAGAGTCTTTCTGTATAAGTAAGCCTCCGTAACATCCCGGAGTTGGGAAGTTGGCGGTGTTTCACCCCCGTGCCTCGGAGAGTTGGCTAGTTGGCTAGTCTCAATGAGATTGGCCGCCGTGGCCGGAATCGGTCAGGAGAACATGATCATCATAGTTATAGGGTTTTTCAATCAAGAAATTTCCAGTAAAAGCACAGAGTAGAAAGTTGCCCGTATGATCTCTCACCATTCCCGTCGATTTGGCATCCCATCGGGCTGTGAAATGCTGATAGTGCGTAGTTTCTCCTACGCAGTGAACTAGTCTCAGTAAAATTGATCATTGCGACCGAAATCGATTAAGAGCACTTTTTACTTTTACTTTCATACTCAGGTTAAAATTTGATGAAAAACCTATATTACATAGAAATAGACTTAGTCTAAACTAACTCACCACAAGTGTTCTAAGATCCGTCTCTGTACGCAATAGCGTGGACGCGCCCAATACGTAGAACTGCGTGCTAACAGGCGTTTAGCGTCCACCGTCGTCCCGAGAGACCAGCTCCTTTCGGCTTTACTTCCAAATCTAACTGCTTTTGTTACTTTTATAGGGCTACCAATTATATTGTATACTTGTTACACGTGCCTCAAATATAGATATCTGGCTGGGATATAAAGTTAATAATCTTTATATATAAATATTTTCTCCTCTACACTTTGTTAACCGATTTTATTTTATTTTATTTAGTAGCTATATTATAAATCTGAAAGTTTGTGAGTATGTATGGATGTTTGTTACTTATTCATGCTAGAATGGCTGAACGGATTTGAATGAAATTGGCACAGAGATAGATTATAGTCTGGAATAACACATAGGCTAGTTTTTATCCCAGAAAAATATACGGTTCCCGAGGGATAGATTTGTTTTGTAATTGTAGAGGCGAACCTGAGGGAAGCGAGGGTGAGCCGCTAGTAAAGTTAATATATAATCTATATATAAATAAGCAAATACAAAACAGTTCAGTGCCTTTTTTCCTGTGCACTTTGTTAACCGATTTTCTTTTTTTTATTTAACAGCTACTAGTTAGTTTTATTGACGAGCTTTAAAGTGTTATCAATAAAAAAATATAGAAACAGTTTTTTTTATATAGATAGGAATTTTCTATTCATATATTATGTTTTCCTCAAATTCAAACGATAATGTATGAATTTCGACCACCGGATGTATTAATAAATAATGAAATGATTCTTAAACGCAATGGTATGGGTTAGGATATATGTATTTATTATTCTTATACCAGATAGTAGAAGCCACTTTGATTGATCTGCATGTGTATATCTAGTACTTAACCGATTTAAAAAAAAATGGATTTTCCAATTAATTACCGTTTTTTATGATTATGTTTCAACGCAGTCCTTTTTAAGGGGTACTTTTATATAAAACGTTTCAACCCAAAGGATAAAATAGGTGTAAATTTTCTACTTTATTTCACAAGCTCATAACATTAAAAATTAACTTTATGTACTAGTACATTTTACACAACATATTTTAGCTGTATTTAGAATAAAATATTTTCATTATTTATTTAGTTTCAATACACTTAGTTAAAATATTATTTTATTTATTATTATTAATGTGAATGATTCAAGTTGGTAGCCCTAAGTCTTTTCTAGGTTACTAAGAAAAAATATAAAACTCGCCAGTAAAAGCAAAGGTTAGACCCTAAAATGCTCAAAGTACCAGACAAAATTTTATTTTCGCCCTTGTCGTATACGTTGCTAGGATTTTTTTGCGTGACACAACTTACTAAGCCGTACGTAATCAAACTGAGCTTATTATGTGATAGAATAACTGATGAGGTTTTATGCGATTTTCTTTTATTATAAATGAAGGGATTTTTAGGTCAATACTGGTTCTGTAGATTGATTAAATAATGAAATTATTAATAATCTGTTAGGATTATTAATAATAGTTGGTATATTGAATATGAAAAAATAAAAAAGACGTCAAAATTTACAATTTTTGAAGTAAGAAGTAAATAAATTCATAGTAAAATTTTGAATAGAAAAAAAGTTTGTTTGTGGGTTTATTTTTGTTTTTCAGGTAATAGTGCCTAGTGAGTCATGGGGATACTACACTATGTTTTTATAAAGAAATTAATTATTTTTCTTTTTAATTGATTTATATATAAGTATATAATATACGCGTATAATAATAGACATATTTAAAAATATTTAACAATCAATTTCTCATGGCATTATGGAGTTATCACATTTTCTTATTCTTGTCAACGTCACAATATATAAAAAAATTAAAAGTTTAAGATAAATAACGCCTAACGTACACACATAAAACATTAGATTTTCATAGATACCTCTTCTTTTTTGTGGGTTCATAACAGAGAAGCCCAATTCAAAGTATTCACTTATGTTTGTATTCTTTGTATAATTCATATTGTGGTTTCTTAATAGTTATAATGCCTTCCTGACCGATTTCAGTGGAATCAACTCCGGTGGAACGAAAATTCGACACGACTGGTGAGAGATCAGGCCCAGGACCGACGGATTTACGTGCTCTTCGAGGCACGAGAGTGAAACACTGTTAATTTCCCAACTTCCTGCTATAACTGAGAACAGGACTTGAACTTAGTACCTACGGTTTGTGGTCGTACATGCTAGCCACTAAACCATCGAGGCAGTCATATTTATATACATATACGAGTAAGCTAAGATTCCACTACCGCTAATCATATATTGATTATTAGAAATTAATCCAATAAGCGCGATTGTGTGTTTGTTGATCGCAACTTGTTTGAACAGTAATGATCGATTACTCATTAACTAATGGTTGTATTCTTATAATAGCCAGCTTTTAGCTGATTCAAAAAGTATTGCGATGTTTATGGTATCTATATTATAGGTTAGCTGTAGCTAAGGTTTTTTTTAAGTTTATTTCCAGGCTTTCATTTAAAAAAAAACATGAAAGAAGAACGTAATAGGTGTATACAATTATAAACCACATAAGTAATAAAAAACAAATTATTTTGAAATCATTCAAAGTTAACCTGAGTATAGTAGTATAGAGTCAGTCTTCATTTTTGCCCTGCATTATACATATAGTATAAAAAAGTTACAATTATAAGCAGATAAAATTTATGATATTATTATCATAAAGAAAATTTGGTTTGAGCACTTTTTTTTTAAATGTAAACAAACACCAGCTCTTTTTCTATATATTCTCGATATTAGTGAAATGTGAATATATTTAAGTACATATTTTCTTTTCACATTTTCTTTAAATCTCATAAGTTATTAAGCTATAAATAAGTAAATAAATATGTTAAGACATTAACACACACTACCATCTAGTTCCATGGTAAGCTACGAGACTTGTGTTATGGATACTAGGTAGTTAATACACTACACATATATAACATTAAATACATACATATTATAAATATAAACACCCATGACTGGAGTACAAACATTCATGCTCATCACACAAATGAATGCCCCCAGCGGGACTCGAACCCGCGACCGCTGGCACAACAAGTAGGGTCACTAAAAACTAAGCTAAACGTGTCGTCACTATAAACGTCACGTGCTATAAATTAGAAGATATCACGATAGATTTAAGAAAGAAAGAAACAGCAAGTGGGTTAAGTCTGGGTTTAAAGGAATTTGTTTCTACCATCGTGCTGATAATATTGACTTTTTTAGTAACGCGAAATTTTCTAATTTAGTTATCTTATATACCGAATTTTTATTTTAGCGTACATTAATATTATATTTTCCCACTTAAAACCTTTGTAAGGATGGCATGTCACTGAATTGTTTCTTTGTCTTTGACGAAAATGTGTAGAACTTAAATAAATTAGTCGAATTCATTAAAATATTTGTAAGCAGCAGACATTTCTTTAAGATTTTTGACTTTGACTTGATGTTAAAACTGTCAAAAATGAAAATAAATATTTATATTACAATTAATTGTAGATACCTGCTTTTAATGATAATAAGAATTATTTGGGAATATTTAAAATGGACTATATAGTATATAGTATATACTTAGAAGTAACATTGTTAATTCTTTTACCGAATTTAGTCGCCCCATGTAACGTGAGCCTTCACTTTGTTCACAAATCGCGTTACGTCTCCGGGCTCAGAGCAATTGCATGAATTATGTTCAAATATTATTAGAATTAGTTGATTTTGTTTTTGTAATACAATTTCGTATTTTGTTTCAAAATATTTCTCCCATTTTTTTTATGATGTATTGAGATCGAACCTGCTACCTTTGACGTTAGCATTATACAGTGATGACCAGATTGTTTGCACAATATATACACCAAAGAATGGTAATAATTATTTATCTTGTTTAATTTAATAATTTCAATAAATAATAATATCAGTAGATCGATAAGCGCAACTTACCAAACTTCAAAATCTAGCTTTATTTAATGAGAAATCAATTTCAGGCATAAACTATTAATAAAAAAAACGATTAACTATTTGGTGAAGATTTCGCGTAACAAACACACATATAGACATAAAATCATATCAAGTACCTCTCCCATTTAAAGTTGGTTAAGTTGAACTTCGAAGTTGGGGCTTAAGTGAAGCGGGTCATATACAATGAATAAAACAACATAGTAATATACATCTTTATATATTTAAGTGACAGTTGCTTATAACAATAAAAGTTATAATGACATAGGATTGCACGTTGTCTTTGGGTTTGTTTAAATGACTAAATTTTTTACACTATTTACAGACATTTATTATAACATTGTACTAAATTTATTTAAAATTTCAAGACGTTAAATACATTTATTCTAAATATACAATATATTACTTATAAAGATATAACTAAAACAATGAGGAAAGTATAGAACAAAGTTATAAAATTTCATATTACATACTAAGATTTTAATGTTTATTACAGTCGAAGCGGTGGTGTAATTTAAAAGACAATAATAACATGTAATACCATTATTTAATATTACACGTTAAAATCTCCAATATGCGGATACACTATCAATATAATTCAATTAGAGAAACAAAGCGCCTTATTTTATTAAAAGAACGCAGTATACATATAATTTTTGTTTTGTGGGTCAATTTAAAGAAAACATCTTAAAAAAACTATGAAAGTTTTAGCTTTTGAAAGCTAAAACTAAATAAAAACAAAAAAAAATACAGCCGAATTGAGAACCTCCTCCTTTTTGAAGAAGTCGGTTGAAAATAAAGTAGCATATGTATGTATAAAATACTATACAGCCATGTAAGATCTACCGCATATTGTAGATTATTTAGTAGCAGCTCAGTTACATACGAATTGTTAGATGTGATAGCTTAAAAACTAACAAGTTTATGTAATATATAAACTATTGTATATACGAGTAAGTCCCTATGAGATGGTTTAGATAGTTTTAGGACTCAATAATTTGGAATAAACAAAATTTTGTCAAATATATTTCTAAAACGATCTTTGGCTTCATTTTATAAATAAAAAATAAAAGTTTTACTGGCATTGATTTTAAATTGTCAATTTTTAAATATTTATAAGAAATATTCGTATACAATTTTACGTATAAACTCAAATATTGTATAAAATATTAACATTTATTATAAATTATGTACAAGAACGTCCTATCTAGAGTGTGGGCTTAATTAATTTATTATTCTGAAAGATAATTTCTGTAATTTGAAAAAAAAAACCACATAGATTAATTTATCCAAAACAAAACAAGATTTATCCAAAGCAGTTCACAGATATTTTATATTGACTTAAAAAGTATTAACAGATAAATGTTTAATGTGCAGCACTGTTTATAACAAAGTTTGGAATAAAAACATAAGCTTTATTTACATTAAACTTTTTTTATGGTGGTTTTATGTGATACGTAATTATATTATATACCACCATAGAGGCGATAATTTGTATGCTATCTGCAATTTTCTTTCTATAGGCAAGTAAAGTGCTTAGAGATACTTATTAGTGCTATGGAATAAACATATCACAAAATTGTCTTTTTAATCCCCGACGCAAATACGACGGGATGTTATAAGATTGACGTGTCTGTGTGTCTGTCTGTCGTAACTCCCGAACGGATGAACCGATTTTGATTTTGTTTTTGTTGTGTGAAAGGTGAATTAGTCGGGAGTGTACTTAGCTATGTTTGATGAAAATCGGTCCAAGATGGTAGTGTTTTTTTGTTGATTTTTTAAATTTAAGTATTTACTAATAAAATACTAATAAAATAGTAATTCAATAATGTTTTAGCATAATAATAATGGAATGGCGTGTTTGGAATAATTCTGTTACTTACTTTTATATCTAGTAAAATAAAAATTTATATAAGTTTTAAAAGTACTAAATGTACTTTAGTACTTTTATCCTAGATATAAAAGTAATTAGGCTGATTGTATCAGCCTTAGTCCAAATAAAAGTAAATAGAAAATTAAAAGATAACAAAATAATATATTTATATAGAGAAAAATATAGTACTTACTTTATTTATTAGTTAATGTGACAGTTAAAGCACTTAACTACAGTTTCGATATCAGACAACGCTATACAGCGTGTTTCTTTTTATAGAGATCAAAAATTCACATTGGAATCTTACAATATGTTAAATTTAGAGCCTTAATGCTTTCATTTACAAATTTTTAACATTAAAAATAAATTATTAATTTTATCGTATTTTTCTTTGGTAGAAGTTTCTCTTGACGTAGTTAATTAAACAGTATTATTTTTTATGAATAAAATTGTTGTCGTTACAGACAGATATTATGTCAATTTACTATGTAGTAATATCTAAACATTTAAAAATAACGGTTTTATTCACAAAAAATATATTTCCAACAAAATAAATTTGGTAAATTTGAATCTTCTGAGATAGTTTCATTTGAACTCATCTCGTCACCGAGTCTTTGGTTTTTGTATGTTACCACTGTTTGCCTCAGCGCCACGGCGCGAAGGCGGTCGCGCTTCAGGAAGGCAGTGGCTGGAGGGGAGGCACGGTGTTCATCCTGAAGTCAGGGTGTGGGGGACGGAGATCTGGAAAGAAAAATTATATATAGATTTACACTTAGAATTTAAATAATTTAACTAATATTTTTGTTTAATACTTTCTTAGATTTACGCGAATATTTGACATTTTAAATAAAACTATCTTTTCGGATTTTGTCGCGGATTTATTTGGATTTTTGTTTCCCGACGTTTCGAATGCTTTACAGCATCCATGGTCACGGGAGAGACTCCCGGGGAGTCCGCGACAAAATCCGAAAAGATAGTTTTATTTAAAATAATATTTTTGTTATTTTAAACGTAATTATCATATTGCAAGGAATACGTGTGAGCTACTTGTGGTTACGATACTTAATCTCAACTGGACTATTCACGCCGGTTGATTAACCTGAATTTTTTTAACTAGAGATAAAAATTTGATGTTTACTCCATATAAATTATATTAAATTCCTATCGCTAGTAAGTGAAATCACAGATGGATAGATTATTGAGGTCCATCGTACTATACTTTTTATAATGATAAATGAAGACTTAAATTAAAAAAAAACTTGTGTAAGTCTTACAAAATAATAACATCAAATCCTACATAATTATAAATTATTTAATGCCTACGGAACCCTATTACTAAGCCTCCGCTCTCCGTCCGTCCGTCTGTCAGAGAGCTGTAACTCATAAACCGTAATAGGTAGAGAGTTGAAATTTTCACACAGTATGTATTTCTATTGCCGCTATAACAACAAATAATAATAATAGATAAAATAAAAAAAAATAAAAATACAAGAAACATTTTTTAACGTTCCTACCTACTACATACATACATACAGTAAAAGTTATATTAATAAAAAATACATGTACGATGATACGGAACTCTCCGTGTGCGAATTCAACTCGCACTTGACCGATTTTTATATTATTTCAAACTAATAGTTACTATTATAGAAAATATCAGTATATACCTATCCGTTCACCAACGTGCATTTCAGGAGGGTGCATGCCATGTACATCAGTGTGAGGAGGCTGCATGTGTTGAGGGTTTCGTAGATCAGCATGTTGGGTCTCTCTATGTCTTCTCAAGTCTACTTTCCTTTGGAACGCGCGTCCACAAAGCTCGCAGGCAAATGGCTTAAAGCCCGTGTGTTTCCGAGAGTGGGTAATAAGATTGGAACTTTGGCTGAACGCTTTACCGCACACTTGGCATTTGTGGGGTTTTTCACCTGAGGACAAAAAGGATTGCTAATAGAGTTGTTGTACTTTGCATTTTGTCATTGAACATTTACAAATCTTATTTAACATTAACTTAGGGATGGAAAAATTCATTCTTATCTAATATATATATCTTGTGTCACGGTGTTTGTGGTCGCACTCCTCCGAAACGGCTTGACCGATTTTAATGTTTTTTTGTATATTTGATAGGTATGAGAATAGGTTGTAAAGTATTTTTCACCCTCATACCCCCACCACTCATTTTTTTAATCGCGATTTTAGTATTTTTGTATGAACAATATCCAAATAATTTAATACAAAAATTCGTTCCTATGCATTTATAACTATTTTCCACTAGTTATTTATACCTTTTGCTTTAGTAAAAAAGTTTTTTTGTAATATCATAGAAAATACCTACACGTATGGGATTTAGATATGGGATATTTCTGAAGAATTACCGCATTAATACACTCTGGAACTCGAATCTGCACTTATTTTTTAGGGAAACATGACTTCTAGCTTTACATAATATCGTAAAAATAAATGAAAACGAAACTACGTATTAGATACATGATATTGTTAAGATAGTAAAACTATCATAATCAAATCACGTTGACGCTCGAGACGCAACGGATATAGTCCTATATAATCTGTGCTCGGATATCCGAGTATCGATCGGCGCTGACACGTGAGGCTGAGTGCGAATGTCTTAGGGTTGTCACTCATCGAGATACATTAATTGCTATTCATAATGTTAATAAAGAGATAGGAAATAATATCACACAGTGTTGATTAGTTTTAATCTTCATTTTTGAAGTGAAAATTTCTATAGGCAGGTTTGGATGGGGAGTAAATTCATGTAAATCCTCATCGACATGGTCACGTGACGTGTTAACGCTAAGACTGACAGTGCCGATAGAACAATGTAAACAGAATATAGAAAAATGTAAACAGTTTTAATTTACAAATTTTAATTTAAGATCAAACTTTCACACCTCCAGGTAAATTTCTAAGAAATGAATTAAATTTCTAAAAATTCTATTGTTAACTGTAAATTTTTAAGAAATTAATTAAATTTTCAAGAAATCTATTGTTAACTGTAACGCCGGCGTGTCCGCGGTCGTTGAGGGATTAATTAAATTTGATTATCCAAAAAAAACAACAGTTTGTTTATAGTATTAAGTTTTCACTTCTGCCGGTAGTCCTCATGACTGCGTTTTGTTAATACCTAAAGGTTGTATGTAGGTAGAACAATAAAACATACAAATGAGGCAGATATATTGTTTCTTTATAATATTACATATTATAAAACAGTTTTTATAGAGGAAAATAAAACATATGTATATAACAGTACCTACTTCTTTTGTATATGTAACCAGGACATAATTTTATTAAAGTTACCAATTTTTAAAAGCTATTACAATATTTGTTTACAATATATAACTAGCGGCTCACACTCGCTTTGCTCGGGTTTGCCTTTAGAAAAACAAAAACAAATCTATCCCACGGGAACCTTACATTTTTCCGTGATAAAAAGTAGCCGTTAGTAAGATTATTCACAATACGAATTTAGTTCTTAATTTTACCGGAAAAGCCGCTATTGAGTAAAATAAAACAGTATAACCAACAAACTGTCATTCATTATCAACAAGAACAACAAAACGTGTATGATCAATACAAGCATTTACTAGCATTTATCAAGTTCAACCCTAAATATGCGGATATCGCACGTGCGCGTATTAATACACGTCCGCGTAATCTGTGCGAGTCCGGTCCGCATTACAGATTCTACCGCGGCCCGACTACAAAAATTTATAGCGCGTTATATCTGCGACCATTACCAGTTTATGTATCGTGATTCTTGCTGAGGAATTTAATATCGAGAGCTCTTTGTTCTGGATTTTAGTGGCATTTTCTCATAAGTCCGTTGGAAGTTATATAACTTTCATTTCAGGGAGTCATTCTTAAGTCAGCTTAAAGTGTTTATTTCATACTGTTATAATAATAAAAAATTGTGATATATTTTTGTTTGTACGTGAAAGAAAATCTACTAAGATATATGTATTATATATTTGTTATATGTATATATCGAGTCTTTTACTACGTATCCTATTACCTGTACAGGTTAAAAAGAAACTATATACATATACATCCATAGATGTATTTTACTTAGATAAGGCTATTTTCTATATAGTAACTAAGCCAGTTAGCCGCTTTTATATTAGAACAAAAAATTTTAAATCACTGTCTAAAACTTTATGAACAATTGTATATAATATACAACAAAGTACTCTACGATTGCTCAACCTGAGCGAAATTACAACCAATACGCAACATCCGCGAACAAATCACAGCAGCGATACCTAACAATTAGGTATAACATTGAAAGAGGGCCGCGGAGTCCGTCAATCAAGGGGTCTGGCGACTGGCGACTTCATTAGAGCGACTGAGAGGACTTTATCCCTCTCGTTCCCTCTTGAGTGTCGCGTTGCGAGACCAATTTATATCCGTCGTGCTATTGGCCGTGATTGCGGGAGCTCCACCCCGCGTCGCATAGCAACGGGAGGGGGATCCCCCACAAACCCAACCCCCCACCCCGTTATGGATCGCAATTTTCCTTTGAATTGGAAATCAGAGTTTGCAGCCCTCGTTAGTCCTCCATCTTTGAGATAGCAGATTTTTAGTGAAGATGTTCCTTTGCGAATTGCGCTATTCGTTCTCGTTTGTTGTGGGTAGATGAAAATATATATTAAGGTTTTTGTTTTTCGCATTTCTTGTTGCTGTTTTAGTTGCTTATTCAATACGTATTACTGAATTTCGTAGATAACAAAAAGTCTTTCAACCTATAAGTATTATACGATAACTTCATATCATATAATTAATCAAATATCCGATCATGGTAAAATTCTTAATACAAATAATTATTCTGTAACTTGACAAACCGTTAAGCATTTAAACTCTAGCAATAAACGTTTAGAAGTATCAAAGTATATTTACAAACATTATTTGAGTTTGAAGCGATAAATACAGCGAAGCGACCAACTTTCCACCAAAACGCACATTTGCGAGTTGTTACGATGTAAGTCTAAGTGCGTAAAATCTTTGAGTCGTAACTCTTAACAGTGTAATTACAGGCCGTGGTACGACGAAGGTATGGAGGGTAGGATTTAATTGCTTAGGGACTGAGACCGACGAAAGCTAAGACGTGTTGAACTTAATTTTCACTTTAAGAAAATATATAAACTTGGTCTTTGTCTATGAATTTGTTAGTTTGTTGGTGTAATAATTGATGTAAGGTATGGAATTTAATTGATGTTAAGTATATGTTGTAATAATATTAGAACAAAAAGAGTTGATATTAGAGAGAGAGACAGAGATTTGATATTAGCTAACGTCTAAGCTTATATTTAAGCTTTATTTTGAGATATAAGCTTCACTTGCTTCGCCCGGGTGTATCCCTAGCTTGTTTTCCAATACAAATTTTCATTCCCATTTTCGCCCCCTTAAAGGACAATTTCCGGAATATAAAGTATCCTATGTCCTTCCCAGGGTCTCAAACTATCTTCTTACCAAGTTTCATCTAAATCGGTACAGTAGATCTAGGGATTACCCCCTACAACGTCACAAACTCACTAACTCACAAACTTTACCTCTTTATAATATTATTAGTATAGAAGACCCTGCTCCGGCATTACATGTCTGCTTTCAATAGGTATAATTATTTTCATGTGTAGATAGTAGTACATATATATCGGTGGTGTAGTTGCTAGCATGTACGGCTGCACACTCGGAGGTCCTGGGTTCGAGTCCCGGGTCGGGCCAAGTTTAGTTATTGAGTCTTCCTGTATAGTAAGTCTCAGTAACAGCCCGGAGTTGGGAAGTTGGCGGTGTTTCACCCCCGTGCCTCGGAGAGCACGTAAAGCCGTCGGTCCTGCGCCTTAACTCTCACCGGTCGTGTCGAGTGGTCGTCCCACCGGAGTATGAGAGTGACCGGAATAGAGAGTGCACTTGTGTCTGCGCGTACACTTGTGCACTATAATATCTCCTGCGCAGTTGGCTAGTCTCAATGAGATTGGCCGCCGTGGTCGGAATCGGCTAGGAGATCATCATCACATATATAAACTGTAGTACACCTTTTTAACTCTTAAGTATAGATCTTTGTCTTTATGTGTAGATCCTTTTTTTTCTTAGCGGTCATCTAAGTATGTATAGAAATATGTGCTTTTTTGGGACTGCTACTTCTAGTGGACTTTGGACTCCGAATAAGAAATTCCAGTAATTATAAATTAGTTAAGTTCAATTATTTATACTTCTACAATATGTTATCATATATATGTAATTGTTTTAAGCTTTTGAAAAAAATAGGAGTATTTTATGCATTATTATTATATACCTATTTATTATAATATGTAAGCAACAGAAAAAGCTCTACATTCGAGCTTTCTTCTATACATGTTTTCGCTTCACACAATCAGTTTTAGTTCGCACTCCGCAGTTACGGGTTGTAGAGATATAAACTGAACCATTTCTATAGTAGTGGAAGCTTCACAGATTTTTATGGCACCTCGTAATCAAGTAACTAGGTAGTTAAAATAACGTTTTTGTTGTTTTACACATTATGTTATTCAGAAACTTAATGTATCATAAATTAAAAATTTAAAAACCCCAAAGCATTCAATCGAGTAATCATACACCAAAATGCCTTACATCATTTTAGAAAAGAGCTGATACTCTTACATTTTTTTTTTTTTTTTTTATTGTCGGGAAATGCATTTACGCATACCACCTGATCCCCCAGGTGGTGATGTGGGGCTCACCGGCTAGAAGAGCCGGTACTACCCACTAAAACCCGACATCCCTTCCCCCCGCCTTAGTGGGACGCCGCAGGATCGCTTGCGCATAACTACTACGGCGCCCCGGCGGCAGGTCTGCCTAAATACTAGGCAGACCACCAAACCAATGGGGCTGCTCCACAGTCAACTCTGCTACGTCAGAGAGGTACCCGGAGCAGCCCCATAAAACCAAAACACCGCCCACCGAAGTGGGCCACCTCCAATCGGCTGCAGAGGACAGGGAGAGCGGCAACGAAACACCGACACTCCTCTTCCCCTGCAGCCCCACCGCGTCCGCCATCAAACGGTGGCGGCCCCGTCTAGGCCGCGGAAGGTAGGGAGAACGGCGCACCGAAATACCGGCACTCCTCTCCCGCCGCGGCCTATCCCTCCGCCGAATGCGGGCCTGCGAACACAGTCCCGCAACCGGCACCCATCATCCGGTTGTGGGACCAAGCGGTCCCACCACCGGTGGCCGCAACGTCCTCGGCTCGAGGCCCAGACGAGCGGCCCCATCCAAGCCATTTGGTCCGCGCCGGATTTCTCCGGTACCACCCGCCCCTCTAAGCGGGTGGCATGCCCCTATCCGCCACCTGGGGACGCGCCCGGTAGGAGTTGGCTTCTCCCCCGGGAATACTCTTACATACCTGAACCGATATTAACCAAACATAGCTAAGAACCACCGCAAGGAAACTGGCTTTCAAATGAAATCGGTCCATCCGTTTGAGAGCTACGATGCCATAGACAGACAGACACACACACACAGAGACAGACATCGACGTTAAACTTATAACACCCCTCTTTTTGCGTCAGGGGTTAAAAAGTATCCTTAAAGATTTCCTGTAAAATCATTACGAGTATAAAACAGAGTCTCTATGTCTGACATTTTGTCCAACTACCATAATCCTTGTTTTTAAATATTAGTAGTAATCTAGCCAAATTAAATATGGTGGTTCAAGAAACTTATGGCTTAAGTGATAGCAATTTTTGTCTAAATCATAAGAAACTACTATAGAGCGTAATAAAATTGTGAGGAAATAAAGCGGAAGTGAATGGTGTTTTACAAAAAAAGCGGAAGCTTAAGCGGAAGTCCCTAAAATAAATACTATTTCTATCTAGTAACAGTGCTTAAACCACTTACAAAATACGCAAGTGCATGAAATTAAAAAAATAGCAGTGAGATAAGAAAGCCAGAATGAGATGTTGATTGATCTAGTTATAACATGTTGTGGAATTTATACTGTAAGGTATTATTTTTTATATTGTACTTTTAATTTAAATATTTATTAAAAATACAATTTTATTTTAAATATTAAAACTCGTTGAGATTGAATGGAGTGAAGCGAGAAATAATCGTAAATCCTGAGTATACGGAATCCGGGTAATGGTTAAGGACGGGCGTTTTTGTAGAATTTTTCTTTTACTTTATGTTAGAATTTTTAACTTTCAGAACACACCTCTGACATACATTGAATATACGTATGTATATGAGACATTATTAATATTACCACTTTTAGTTCTCAATTAGGTAGAAAATAAATAAAAACATCAAAAAATTACGAAAATAGTAACTATATACATATATTAAAAAATTATTCCATTCTAAAAAAAAAGAAAATACTACTATAAAATTGTGTTCATAATAATTTCGTTTAAAGAACATTATATATTACACTCTATATTGAAATAGTAATGAAAAAAAAATCGCAATCACATCACCCCAAATCATTACCACCCATTATCGCAGCACTAAACGGAGATTAACAATAAAATAGACATTAATACAATTAAATTACCAAATCCGGCCCTGGCTTGCTCATCTGCACAGTGTCAGAGGGATTTTTATGGCGACGTACTTTCCTCGTGAATTAAATATACGATACTTAGAGTGCTTCCTTCTAAGATTTTACGAAATATTGTGTAGGCGTTGTGAGTTTTGAAACTTTGATTTTGGCTTTCAAAAATATTATTATACTAGCGACTCACCCTCGCTTAGCTCAGGTTCGTCCCTAAGTCGATTCCCCATGCAGATTTTCATATTCATTTTCATCCCCTTAAGTAAAGATTTCCGGGATAAAAAGTATCCTATGTCCTTCCTAGGGTCTGAAACTATCTTTTTACCAAACATCTAAATCGGTTCAGTAGATCGAGAGATTACCCCCTACAACGTCACAAACTCAAAGACTCACAAACTTTACCTCTTTATAATATTAGTATAGATAACATGTCTATATACGCTTTATTTTCTAGGGGCTAAGCAAATATTCATAGCTAATCTTATATTTCTTCTTTCAATAAGAACTTTAAATATGTTTTTATAGTGGTTTTTATTAGAGAGAAATATTTTTAGCCTTCTATATAAATGAAATTCTAATATTTGGTAAATTAGATACAACTAACCTAATTCATTGCCCACTGCCTTGGGTGATACTTATATATATGGGGTCTGCATATAATTTAAAAACTTCAGAAACTAATTATCATATGAACGTAACAACAAGAAACTATATATTTATTTGAATTATAAAATTCACTTTACAAATCAAAGTAGACCTGTCATATATACCAATAACACAATCTATACATACGATTAAATTGTACTTAGCCGAATCTGTACATTAAATATTTTTTAGAAAATCTTATTGAAATAGACTTTATTATCGATACAGAGGCCGAGTCTATAGTTTTTAGAATTTTTGTTTGTTTGTTTGTCTGTCTGTCTGTCTGTCTGTCTGTCTGTCTGTCTGTTACCGCATCACAGAAAAACCATTGAAGGTATTTTGATGAAATTTGGTATGGTGATAGCTGGCTATTCGGGTCAACATATAGGATACTTTTTACCGCGAAAAAATATCTCATTTTTGAGAAAAAATACAAAAACTGCAATGTAAGAGTATACTAATATGTAAAACATAAGAATTTGGTTTTTGGTCATCTGAACACGGGTGGAGCCGCGGGCAATGCTAGTAATATATACCAATAACACAATAAAGATATAAAAAAACTCAAAATCTAGACACGTTCGCAAAGGGCGCGAGCCATAACAATAATTTGCGCGACTCCTCTGTTAATAATTCAACGATAAAAAACCGCCGGGCAAATTGGGGGGATGAATTCGGTACTTTTATGCATTTACATGTTCTTTGTTAATTCAGAAAGAGAATTTTGTACATCGATGTGCCTTTTTTGTAATTTCATTATTTATTGGTCACGGGTTCGAGTTCCGCTGGTGGCATTCATTTGTTTGATGAGTACGAATGTTTGTACACTAGTAATGGGTATCTACATATATCTATAATATGTATATATTTAAAGTTATATATGTGTGGTGTATTAAGTATTTGAGGCCTCGTAGCTTACCACGGAACTAGATGGTGTTGTGTGCTAATGTCCCAACATATTTATTTATTGTTTATCTATATGAGTGTTAGTGTTAATAATTGAAATTTCTTGAAGCACATTATTTCTCTTTAATAAACATTTTTTATATGTGATCATATAGTCTATACTTGAACAACATCGGTTTAATTTTTCCATAGGATTTTTGATTATACATATACACGGTTTTCACTATGATGGAATACATTTACACACATATAATATTTTTGAACAAATACCTCTTCTGATTCATTAATTGTGTATCGAATAACGCTCCACTCCATGATTTATGGTTTAAATTCATAATTTTGTTGCAAAAGCTAGCTAGCTGTAGTGACAAATATAATCGTATGTACCGTAATATCAGTACTCTGCGTTGCAGCCAGCACTTAGCGAGCTCAGCTGCAAGATTAAAAGTGCACTCATTACCACATAACAACGATACGTATACTTAGATTTAAGAGCTTACTAAACAGCTTTTTTAACTATTGTTTTTGGTCAAACTTACAATGATTTATAAATGATTTGTTTTCATGTATATTAAATTTGAGTTTGATACAAGTATTATTTTATCAAAATTTATGGATGAAAATTCAAAGCTTCCATTAATTTTTGTTGTGGTATGAAATATATTAGATTGCTTTCTGATAAATACGAAAATATGAGAAAGTCTGTAGTCTGTGACCATGATTGCTGTAAAGCATTCGAAACGTCGGAAACCAAAAATCAAAATAAATCTGCGAAAAAATCCGAAAAGATAGTTTAATTTAAAACTGAGTGGTTCTTTAAATTGACATAACTTTTTGTTACTTTTATTTCCGAATCAATTTTAAAAAAAAAAACAAATACTAAACGTTAAGTGAAACTTGCCATAATACATTAGTAAAAAACGCACCTAAATCGGTTTAGCCGTTTCTAAGATTAGCGCGCAAAATCGCACAGACAAACAGACAAAAATTTTAAAAACCATTGTCTTGGGTTCTATTGCGTTAATAAAGACCCTCAATAATAGTTTTTCTCAAATATCTTCCATGTACAGACAGCAATCAGTTACACTTTTATTATATGTATAGATGTAAAATATTCGCGTAAATCTAAGGAAGTATTAAGTCATTAGGTAGTTTTTAATTAGTGCGAGAATATTTAGTAATCCATGTTTCTTTATAATGGAATCATTTTAATGTTAAGAGGTAAAGTAAATTAACTCTCCTTTTCGACATATTCGTTTCAACAAATCCACCAGGCTAAGGCGTGATTCCCGGGATCGCTAGTGATGTGCGGATTTCGCTGAGAATCCCGCTTTACGATCGCACTACACCCCTCGGGGTGGGATGAAATATACATACCTATATACGTTTGAAGCCGGACTGTCTAGTGTCATTGACCGGGATTTTAAATTTATTTTTTAACATCAACATAAATATTTTTCAATTTAAATTGTAGAATATATTCAATGAAAATATCAATTTTTGTAATAAACTGCAATAATTTGTTATAAATGTCAGCATTGTTATTAAAAGAAAACCAAAACTTTTCTCTCTGAGAATTGCTCTACCATTTATACAGCTTGGAATATTTTTTTTGGAATTGGTACACAGTAACTTTCAAAGCACATTTTTAACACTGACTATTTTTAGTATAATCATATTATTTTGAAAGCTTTGTCGCTATACTAACTGCGAGAGTAACATAGAGTCTAACAAAACGCTCTACAATCGTTATTTAAGTGAAAACAAAGCTCGCTAACATAAACAACACAATCTTGAACCTGTAATGGAAAATTGAGACGTAATCTTGAGAGCAACGCAAACAGATGAAATGGAATTACAAAAGCTGTCTTGCTTGAAGAAATTATCAGATTGAAAACAGTTCAATAAAGTAAATCTATACATATAGTAAAATTGTAGCTAAGTCGAGTTTTGATTTAATGTTGATCTTATAATTGAAACATTGATTGAGAATATAGAATCTAGAGTTTTTAGAATTTACTTGTCTATGTCTGCACTTACCGCATCACAGAAAAACCACCGGAGGGATTTTGATGAAATTTGGTATGGTGATAGCTGGTTATCCGGGTCAACATATAGGAATATTTTTTACCGCGGGAAAATATCTCATTTCTATAAAAAATACAAAAATAAATTGTAAGTAAATACTCATATGTAATAACATATAATTTGCACTACTCACTATACAATTATGTACATACACAATGCTAGTTAATAAATAATATCTATCTTAAAAACAGAAAAGCCAGTGATTAAGTTGAGTTTTGATTTAATGTTGATCTTATAATTTCACACATTTATTGGGAATATCAAGCAATGTATGGGAAATGCTTACTAAGATTATAAATATGAAGATCTCAAACTAAAAATTAAGGCGGAGCCCGCCAAAATAAAGGTCAAAGTCAAAAATAGAAGCGTGGTTTGTCGTTTATGATACACAAATCGACAGAAGTGAAGGAAGAATTTATAAACACATTCATATTATGTAATTATACGTAATCGTTATTATTTTTAGTCTACAGATTACAATATAAGAAATTAATAATAATTAAGGACAGAAAATTTCTAGACATTTTTCTTGTAGTTGGATTTAAGAGTTATTGACTACGGGCTAATAATGGCTTTAAATTGCTGTATGTGTGTAGACATTAAGTTTTAACGTAACATTAGTCTTATAAATGCATAAGTTTATTTGTGTGTCTATGTTCGTAAATCTTTTACACTAAAACAGCTGAACGTATTTGAATTAAAATTAGTACATAGAATTACTATTGTATTCAGCTCTCTTTAACGTGCCACTGCTGCCTACCTCCTTACAATACGAGGCGGTTCAGACCACAGTCCACGCTGGCCGAGTGCGTTTTGGCGGACTTCACATGTCTTTCGATAACTTGCTAAGCTCTCATAGTCACACAGATTTCCTAACGATGTTTTCCTTCACCATAAGACAAGTAGTGATCAATAATCATGTTCAAAAGATTCGCAAATGGAAATGTCAGAGGTGTGAGACCCGGGATTTGAATCCGCTTCACTTAGTCGCCCAAGCAAACATGTTACCACTGGACTACCTTTGATAGATAAATCAGACCACTAGTATTTTTATGTTTTCAAAAATTGATGCTGCCTTTGAATAATATTATATAATATTAATTAAAAAGACACTTGAGCGAGATAGAGACATATATAATAAAATATTTCATGGAAGTGATATTAAAAATCCGTATAACATTATGAGACCGGAAACAAGAAATCCGGAAACACGTTTATATTTGAAAGATGGCAGCCCTGCTTGTAGGTCGCAAACAACTCACAACGGCCGGGTCATTTTACTGAGACGTTTACGATCTCGTACTGGAAATGTGAAAACCGTAGCGAACTTGTGTAAATGCCACTTACGCTTGATTTATATGTGTAGATACTATGTACCGTATATCAGGTGGTATGACTTTTTTATGTCGTATTTTTAATGTCCTATGCATTTTCGATTTACGTGCAAAAGCAGGTTTTATTATTGCAAATAATATTTGAATATGAATTTTAATTAATATAAAAAATTCTTGGAGATGGGCGTTACTGGGTTACAGTTTTTAACTATTGTAATTTTCATCGTAAAATCTATAATGTTTTTCAGTTTGTTTCGATCGTTATTATTTTTATTTTTTATAACTAAATTGATACCTAATGTGATCTTATTTATTTTATATTATAATGACTGACGTTGTGAGATTTTTTACATATACTTTTGAGTTTTGAAGTTGATTTATTTTATAATAAATTATTCGAAATCTCTAGAAATATGCATATAGGTTACAAACGCAAAGACCAAATTGAAATTATTCATGATACCACAAAAATTTCTCGTATGATCAATGTATGTATGTATCAATTAATGTTGTATAATATTAAGTTAAAAATAATAATAATAATAAATAAATAAATATGTTGGGACATTAACACACAGCGCCATCTAGTTCCATGGTAATCTATGATGCTTGTGTTATGGATACCAGATAGTTGCCGGGGCGCCGTAGTAGTTATGCGCAAGCGATCCTGCGGCGTCCCATTAAGGCGGAGGGGAGGGGAATGTCGGGTTTTAGTGGGTAGTACCGACTCTTCTAGCCGGTGAGCCCCACATCACCACCTGGGGGATCAGGTGGTATGCGTAAATGCATTTCCCGACATAAAAAAAAAAAAAAAAAAAAAAAAAAAAAATGGATACCAGATAGTTGATAATCTACACATATATAACTTTAAGTACATACATAATATTATAAATATAAACATCCATGACTGAATTACAAACACTCGTGCTCATCACACAAATGAATACCCCCAGCGGTACTCGAACCCGCGACCGCTGGTACAGCAAGTAGGGTCACTACAAACTGAGCCAAACGAGTCAAAATATATTTGCAATATAACTTCAAATTGTTAAAAATTGTTAGTTTAAACTTGTTTATTCATTGTTTCATTCCTATACAGGCTAACCTTAGTAACCGAATAAAACGTCAAATGAACATCGCCGTGAAAATTGTATAAGTTCCCCCGAACTAATAAGAGCCCTCACGTTGACACTTGACAAATTCGTTAATACGCCCTCGGACGGGGGTCTTTCGTGGACCTACGGAATGGTTATAAATATTTTTGGAACTATCTAGAAGATTTATTGAGTTCAAGCATTCATTCTTTATATTGTTGTTCTGTTACACCTTTTTAATAGATTTTAATTATACCAGTTCGTCCTATACAAAAAAGAAATGTTAGTTTGAAAATGAATTTACTTTTTGTAAAGTTACTTGTTTAGTGTTTTACACGAGACATGTACCTGCTATATTTCAGCAATAGGGCTCTGATGAGGCCTCCTAGTATAAAGGCTGTGATATACGGATTGATAGATCGACGGACGGGATGAAATTATTAGCTAAATATAGTCATTTTTGTTGTGTGATAAGTATCCTGTAATGCGTTTTCTATCTATTAAATAAGAGCACGCATTTGTATTGCATTTACAAAAATATTTACTCTATCTAACGAGCCTCACTTGTTCTTCTGTGTCACAGTTTAGAAAAAAAATAACTCTGTATTTTGTAATAATCGTTCTAAATACTTTGTGCAAGTCCAATCCCATAGAAATATCTTGTTAACTATCCCTATCACAGCCGATACTTCATTACTGCTTGAAAGAGAACAAAAATGTATCTAATCTGATAGTATCCTAATTTTAAGGTTTCGAGTAATTTAGTAGGAATTTTTAAACTAGTAGATAGGACAAAAACTATTTATAATCAAGTGGACATAACGGCCAAGTATGCAGCAGATTGTTCCGGCGGGATTGTTCAGAACAATGCGAATGCGAGTCACTCCGTTTATTGCGATGTATTTGTGACCTTACAGGAATTCGGGATTTTCGGCACTTTCCCATTTATTGTCGGATATTGTCGAGTGTGTTGTAGCTTTAATGGTCGCTGAGCTTCGAATGCTTAGTTTCTATGTATTTGTTCTAGTTTTAAGCATTGAGCACACATTTTTGTTAATTTTTACTTTTTTGTTAGTGTTTGGACTATTCAAACTTTATAGTTTTTTATTTTATTCTATAGAATTTATGCTACTTCCATGAAATTCTCTGTAGTTTGTAGTATTTTTATCATAAGTTTTAAATTTATTTATTAGAGATTCCGCTTCTTCATTAACTCTCAGTGACATTTTTGGAAAATGGAACATAGGTACTTGATTTTATACGTAGTGTCTTACTAAAATCTCTTTATTATCATTAAACCATCTATTTTCAATACACCTTAACAGCACTCAAAATGTTATTTTTTAAGTTTTATATTTATTTTTTAGGTAGCAGAAAAATATAACATGTTAAGATTAATTTATTAACAAATATATTAAATTATTGATTACCGCATCCAAATTTACTAGCTCTACAAACAGAGCGTTGTGCTGGATTTGGCACGCGAAGAATGTGAGCGTCACCTCCCTTATTGCAGCGTGACAACTGATGTTTATAGTTCTAAGGACCCACCGTCCCTTTTATTTTAAATCCCGGTTTAATCTAGTAGTCCGAAGTAACATACTTCAGTAGTAAGCCAGTAGTCGCCTATTTATATTGTAATTATGTAAGTTAGCTTAGCATTTATGGAACAAAATGCTGAAAAATTTCACAGCATCTTTAAAAAATCATCAAGTATGAATCATACTTATAAAGGAATACTTAGCTTTAGACTATATTTCATAGTATTTACTTTGCCAAAAAAACGCAATTTTTTCAGAGAATAAGGGCCCCTCCCTTATGTAATTACATATTAAATATACATTTTAATATAAGAAATTACCAAAATTTTTAGATAACCTTGATTCAGTACCAGGAAAATACTAAGATTTATCAACCATAAAGAAGTTATGTAGATACTACATAAAACGCATATTATAATATATAATTAAATTATTTAATTAGCAGTAATTGAGAAAATGCAGAAATAGGTATAGTAGGTGTGACCAATTCAATAATATTGTTATAAGTTTTTAAAATAAGAAATGTTGTTATAAAGCTATATTCTGGTTTTTATCATTATTTTGACTACTTACAATTTTTTTATTACAATTTGTAGATATATTATAATAATAACGGAGTGTCTATTCGTCTTTTAGTAGGACGAATAATTATTTGTCCTTTATAAAATATAAAAATATAAGGAAGGACGAATAGGCAAATAAATAAGTAAGTAGAATAAGTAGCTCGGTTCAGCTCGGTAGGTTAAGTAATTTTTTTTTTACATGTAGAAACTCCTGCACCTAAAAATCACATATTTTACTTTAGAAAACAAAAAAGTGGTAAATATTCGTACAAAATGACAATAGTCGGACGAATAATATATATATGATCATTTTTATATATATATATATATATATATATATATATATATATATGATGAAAAAATTTGTTATTTGAATGTTCAAATAACAAATTTTTCTTCTTCATAATATTTATTTTAATACACTTATATATTCATATATTTTAAAGCATTTGAAAGCACCCTTATATTTGATATTCAATAATCATTCGACACCCTACACCGCTAATCCTAGCATTACAAGACATTATGATGACAAAATAAATCGCTCTCTGACAAAGGGTTACTATCATTTAGTCGGATTATATCTAATACCAATAATGGGGATGAAATATCAGATATACTAGTATTTGCATGCGGTTTTGTGTTTAATTTTAATGATATACTCGTATTACATGTCTGCTTTGCGCGAAATTTTAGTAGCCTATGCTATTAAAAGATGAGATACAAAGATACAAATATAAGATAAAAAGTGTAGCTTTCTAATAGGTACTTAAAGAATTTCCAATATCGGTTCATTAGCTTTAAAATTATTTCTCTCCTAAAAATAATGACTTTTTATCTAAAGAGATAGTACACCCATTTACAAAATAAATTAAATAAAAAATTTAAAACACCCCCGACCATCTTGCGCAGATTTTTATCGAACATAGCTAAGAACACTCCTGACTAATTCACCTTTCAAACAAATAAAACAAAATCAAAATCGGTTCATCCGTTCGAGAGCTACGATGCCACAGACAGACACACACAGACACGTGAAACTTATAACACCCCGATCGATTTTGCGACGGGAGGTTAATAATTTTAAAAATAAAAGCTCCATCCTTATAAATGAGTGATTCAAAAGTAGTACCGTTTTATAATTTTGTATTTGACTGAAACAAAGTCATATTTATAGGTAGTATGGAGTACATGTCATGACATATAGAATTTTCATTATAATGCCATTGCCACACTAAAGGATTTATCGGATGATGCTATACACTGTAAATCAAACGTGACAGATTGGGGTGCGTCCTTTAAAATTCATATTTTTAGCTCAATAGCTTTAGAGATTAATATTGTAATGAATATTTTTATTAATAGTGACTTAAGCTTAATTAAAATAAGACGTTTATAACAAATTATTTTGTACTAATTTCACCTGTTATTACTAGATATGATAGTAGATACTTCAACAAAAATTTATGTGTATAATATTATTATAAGCTGTTATTAATCCGTGTTTATTTCAAATTCACTGAATCTTTACAGCGTGAAAGAATAGCAAAGTAACTAACTCATTAACTAAATAACTCATTCAGACACTTTCACAGTTTTTTTAGTGTAATAATAAATATTTGAGTTTTAGTTTAACAAATAACAAACTGTACAGCTTTTCGCTTACGACATTCAAGGCATTTGCTATAATTGAAAAAAATACCTAAGTATATATAATTGAAAGCACTAAAAACAAATTAAAAATTTGATTCAAATGCATTATTTATTAGATTATGGATATAATTAAAACTATCGGCTTAATTTTCCTTCGGTCTTGTGCTTCCCTAGGTACCTAGTAGCATGTCTCTTACTCTTACTACACTTATGTCACTTGATAGGTGTAATCTATCTATGTACTAAACATCTAAATCCATTCAGTCGTTTCGGCATAAAGGAGACACGCATACACACATACAAACTTTCGTTTTAAGATAATAATCAAAATCGAAACCAATGGTAATGTAACTAGGGTAAGGTAAATGTAGAAAATATAGTGTTATATAGTGACAGATATACAGATAGACAATTTTTTACTTCTTTTGCTATATATAAAGCAAAAATACATTTCATCTACCTTCAAATATAAAGCCAACCGCAGCAAATCTGCCTCGGGGTGGCACGTGCGGTACGTGTCGGTTACTAGAAATCTTACGGCTTAGATGTGGTACTGTGATCTTATATTTATAAGTACAGCATTGATTTTTATTGTTATAAGAATGTTTTTGTGTTTACTTTTAGAAAACATACATATACCATTGGACATATATATATTATATATATATAAAATTTCCGTGTCACGATGTTGGTCCGCTATGAACTCCGAAACTACTTTATCCGATCTTAAAGTATTTTTTTTTTCAAAATTTGTTCCCGCTTTAAAGATAGGATGGTTTTTATCCCGATTATTTCTTTTTTATTGCAAAATTAACGATTTTCGTATCCGGAGAGGTTTAAATTAAGCTCAAACCAACATTAAGTTTTTAATTTTACATTTTATTTATTTCACATTCGAACATAATTTGTCATAAATAATTAATTACGAAGTCATAAGTGAAAATGAGACACAGAAATACAAGCAAGTTCTGCTAGTATAGATATATTGTACACACATGGAAACCAAACTTTATAGATTTCATATAGGTAACAATTTAGAGAAATTTAGAGAAATGTAAAAAAATATAAATTAAAACGAGAAAATTTAAAAACTACGAACCAAATACACGATTAATAAATATATTTTATTTAAATAGCCAGATGTAAGCTTTAACATAAGTTTTACAACAACATTGTTAGTAAGAGCACTTTAGAAAGCCACTCAAATCTAACACGATTTCATATAGCAAACATACATTTGCCACTGTTATTGTTGCTCTTCAGTGCATTTCACGTCTGACCTGTGACCACCCCTTTATATTTTCAATCGTACAACCCCTAGAATAGGGGTTATATCTTCACAAGCTGGTTTAAGAAAACACTAGACACCTGGCGCCATTGTGTGAAATGATAACACTCATGACGCCGCGTCCGCCAATCAAAACATAGTAATTCGATTATCGAATGCGCTTATTTTGAGAATTAATACATATTGTGGCTGTATTTAATCATATGATGATTGAAGTATTTACTATTTTTATAATAGCACTAACGAATCACCGTCGCTCCAGTGAGTTTTCCGTGATGCGGTCACAGACAGACAGACAGAAAACAAGAATTCTAAAAGCAAGATTAATAACGATAATAATGTCTATTTCAATAAGATTTTCCAAAAAAATATTTAATGTACAAATTTGGCTTAGTTACAATTTTATTATATGTATAGATAAAAAAGTGCAAAATTATACTTCTTTTTCCCTACTACATACTAGCAACTGGAGCTTTTATCAGTGTATAAACTAACATCCTTTGTCTGCCATTTTAGCGTGAAGGCATAACAAACATACATACACAGTTTCGTATTTATAATAGTAGCGTTTAAACCTCATAAAACATCACAATGAAATTTGAGTAATTTAAATTATGCCATAAAAATACTATAAATCTAGTCTCGTAGGATATATCCGCTGACCTCATTTATCTCTTTTAGGTCAACTCGGATTAAGGCTCGGGTTTTGCCAATGCTATCTATCGTTAAGCCAAAAAATAGTAAAAAATTTGATATAAATAATAAATATATTATTATACTTATTGATAAGGCCAGCTATTCCGGAAATGGGCTCAATTATATATTGCACGTGCACATTTCAACTACCAACTTCAGAGTAAAGAATTATGTAGACGGTCGCCAAAATAAATGTGTAAATCAAAAATAGTAGCGTGATTTTCAGTTTATGCTATTATTCTCGATTTTGCCATACAGATCGTTTACTTTCTGTAAAGAATGAGGGATATTTTATATTAATAATTGTAATTTGTTATTTTTTATTATATTAATTATTCTTATAATTTACAACTTTGGAGAAGAAAATGTCAATAATAATAAAAATAATACTACATATATTCTTTTGCATTTTGAAGTAAAACTTCTTTAGGCGTGGCTGAAAGGTAAGTCAATACATTGGAAAAATGAGTGTAGTACAAGTGAATATGGCGGAAGTAAGAGTCAAATTTATTATTAATAATTTAAAGAGTCAAATTTATTATTAATAATTTAAAGAAATATATTTATATTTTTATAATAATTATTATTTATAAAAATATATATTTATTATTAATAATTTTATATTACTTATAAAAATTAATATTTATTACTGATAATTTTAGAAAAATTATAATATATTTATATATTCATTTGTTTTAATTTGATTGCGGTATCTGCCACAGCGCACAAGAAGTTTTACTTCAACCGCGGCTAAAGGTTACACGCATTAATTTTTTTTTTAACCTTGAGTTCTCTTCCCCTTAAAAGAGAGCCAATTTTAATTTACTTAAAATATTTCTTTATTATAATAAAATCAGGTAGCTATTTTAATTTATTAAAATTTATTTACTTATTACTCAGTATAAAATAATGTCATTTGTATACTATTTTAAAACAATAATTAATTATGGTTTGGCTTCATGTTTAGTTCTATGACTGTCTATATCATTCCTTAGTTAGAGCCGCCAACATGGAAAATCGAACTATTCAATATTTACGTGGAAACAATACAATTGTAATTTCAGTAAAAACTTTAACAAGCCATGGTCTAATCTAATAATTGGTCGAAAGCTTCAGCCACGTGCTTGTCGCGTGTCTCCACCACGACAATCGGGGAATTAGGTTTGTTAATGCACTCGGTATCAGAGAGTGCAATCAAATTGATTTTTTTACTTTGTTGGTCTAACTCTAAATGGTTGAATTTTAAACCATCAAAGTGATTAGCTAACAATTGCTTGTAGATGACCAATGTGATAACATTTAAATGTTATAATGCCAAAAGAATTGTGACTAATAATAATAATGACCTCCCGAATGACTTCGGCCACGGCGGCTAGTCTCATTGAGACTAGCCATTTGCGTGGAGATATTATAGTGTACAAGTGTACGCGCAGACACAAGTGCACTCTCTATTCCTGTCACTCTCATACTCCGGTGGGACGGCTACTCGACGCCATCGTTGAGAGTTAAGGCGCAGGACCGACGGCTTTACGTGCTCTCCGAGGCACGGGGGTGAAACACCGCCAACTTCCCAACTCCGGGCTGTTACTGAGACTTACTATACAGGAAGTCTCAATAACTAAACTTGGCCCAACCCGGCCTTGCCGACTTGGCCTTTTATACAATACTGGCAACTCACCCTCGTTTCGCTCGGGTTCGTCTCTAGGTGCGTTTTTACGGTTAGTATGGAATGATTGACTATATGTTCTACTCGACCTCGACAGTTCTTCTCAGGTCTGAGGCTTCTTCTTTCCGAACTGGTAGTAGACTCGTGACGTTCAGTAAAAAAATGTAATAATTTAATGCTGAATAAAATATTTTGATTTGATTTGGTATATACTTCGGTAAAAAATAAACAGTTATGAAAATTTCGATCTTTCAGCTGATTTTTAGGGTTTTCCCTATTTCTTTATACTTAAACAACCCCTGATATACCCCCTACAAAAAAAATATATTCAAATTAATCCAGCTATTTTTGAGTTTTAGCGAGACTAACGAACAGCATTTGACATTTATATACATATATAGACAAGATACAATCGATTAACCTAACTAAAGTTACTGAATGATGCTTGATGATCGTATCGTAGTAATTTCAGAGCATTGAGATTTCTTTTCATAATTATTTGAAAGAACTAAACGCTACAATTATACAAAAGCGACTTATCTCTTACTTACCAATACTAATATGTCGAGATAAAACAAATATGACACTCGATATTAGAAGTTTTATATTTATTAAACTAAGACAATATTTGACAGATGGCGCAACCGGGATTCATTACTTTAATGCGAGATCGGATTTAAAATCGAATTGTTTGAATAATCACTACCGCTTTATGTACAGCACACGTTGCACACGCGCTACCGGTATGTTATATGTATGTATTAACCCGTCAAGCGCCCTTCGGATATTATAGATCATTTTTTATGTGCCTATTAAACTAGATCCGTTCGAAGTAGATATTGAGTGTCGATGCTATATTCTTTTTTCTTTTTCCATGGGTATTATTGTTTTTATACTTAGTTTTTGGGTCTGTTTAAATTTCTGATATAACGTAAGTTTGTTTAATACATAGCGTTTACAAAGTCTGTCAGATCTTTTTCAGCGAAACTACTTACGTCTATCTTTAAGTATTTGCGTTTTTTCAAAATTAATGTAACAATGGTAATTTTATGGTGTATATATTCAACCCTTCTTAACTTCCCATTGTTAGGCACGGGCCTTTCTTTATTACGAAGGAGATCGGGCCAGAGTCCACCACGCTGGCAAAGTGCGGGCTGGCGGACTGCACATGTCTTTCGAAAACTTGTTAGGTTCTCTCAGACTTGCAGGTTTCCTTACGATGTTTTCCTTCACCGTAAGATAAATGGTAATCATGCTGGAAATAATTTGCATTGCAATAGTTTATGGCAGTTTAGTAAGCTCAAATGATTAGGTTAAAATCATTGAATGATTCATCATTTCTTAAAAAAATAATTTCGCAATTATAGATGCGATATATCGCATCTATAATACACTTACATACATTAATATATCACAATTTTCCTTAATAATTATTAATCTATACTCTAACGTAATCTTCTGTAAGCTAATCAAACGTGAAAACCCAAATAACAATTTTTACATAAAACTTTTATCTAGTTACTTATTTGAATATATAGATACTTAAGAAAATTAATACTTAAGAAATATGTCATGTTTTTTTAACAATAAAGGATTAACAACAACATTATCAAATGCTATCACATTTCGGAGGCCAAGTCAATTTCCGTACTAACTTAATTCTAGCCCTGTCGATTTCGCTAAAAAGAAGCACCCCAAATAGCCGCGTTACCCATGTGCAACTGGAGCGCGGACACACGCCGCCTAATTCAATAAACACATTATCGCGATTAGCTAGTGAGAACCCCGCTGTGTTTGAACTACCCCAGCCGGACTCCAGAAGTAGTCCCGGAGGAACAGATTTCTACGGATGATTTGCTAATATTAATCATGAGGTCTTATTTAAATTGACCCAGTGAGTGTAGGGTTAAGTTAGCCTTAATGTCACGCATGAGATGAATATTTTTATATTTATATAGATGTTTTACAGTCCAGAAAAGAGATTTTTTCTTAAAAAAATATGTCTTGCACAGTTTAAATTTGATAGCAAAGTTCTAAAAATGATGGAGAACGTAAATAAAATAAATGGAGTAAACTATGAACACAAAGTGTTAAGATGCAATAATATAACTCCACTAAGTAATCTTAAAAGCAAACGATCAAAAGGTGTTATTTATATGAAACAAAGAGGACTACGTCACCAGTACTTTCAGACGAAAACAATGCAGGTGTCGGATTACTCAACGAAGAGAGAGGGCTGAGGACATTAATTTAATTACCCCTCTCTCTCGGGACCATCTAATATTGTATGGGAGTGAAGCGGCGTACGAATTCAAATGTCACTTTTTCGCGTGAGAAAAAAATCTCGAAGTGATTTCTATCGTCCCTAGCGAGATCGGGTTACGTGTATCTGTGAAAAAATATAAATCCGTGATATTGTATTTCTTTCATTTTTTGTGGAGAAAAAATATTTGGTAACAAAATTTGTATTAAAGATGGAGATTCATTTTCTTGTTGACATTTTCAATAACCCCAATTTCTTCAGTAATTAATTATTATCACCTGAGATATAGAATATATGTACGATAATTTTCAAATATGTTTGAGGAAATATTTCGTACATAAAAACACGAAAGCAATTATACGAGTATTTCAATATAATTACTAATAATATAAGCTCATTTTCAAATGAAACCTATCTAGCAAAGTTCAGTTGAAACAACGACATTTACTATGAAAGTGTGTTTAAGGAATGGAAAGAAAACGCCACTAAAATCGAAGTATCTGAAGACCCTCTAGAGTCCTTAATTAAACTCAAGGCACGTAGCACTCCTTGATTCAGTCCCCCCGACACCCCCACTCCTCCTACCTTATGGACCGCTTAGATTTCCTCCCAGTAGGTTGTGTGGACGGAATTCGCTAAGACTTGAATCTTCTCTGAAGAATTGGTTTTGAGAGATTGGACAGTTAGTTTTAGTTGTTTTCTTACATGGTCATGATTACTTTTATTTTTAGACCAACGAAAATAACTTTACTTTTGCTAGTTCTAATATTAGATAATTCTCGTTATAGTAAGATACTTATTTTTAACATAAAGTGAATATTAAAAATCTTAGATTTAAACAACTCATTTATATGTAACATTCGTTCAATTGAAAGCGTCTTACGGATCTAATTACGCAATTAGAAGAAGTCTTCGAATGAATTTTTACTATTTTTAAGCGGAAAGCCTTTCAAAGTAATCAGAGGGTTGGAAGCCGAGTATAGAACATTTGGCTCGAGAATTGCAATTATTAAGTATTTTATACTTTTAATTTTGTTCTTCATAGTCTTGTTTCAATGGATATTGCCGTAGCCAGTATCCTACACGGAATTGTGATTTCACAAGTTTTACTCTCATTACATTTTAATCTAAAATAAACATATACCTACATATATTGATATATAAAGTAGTAAGCTTTAATAAAGTAAGTGTTTTAAAGAGAAAGCTTTTCATAATAAAAGATGAAACAGCAATTACCTCTAAAGCCATAATTGCATGACAATGAAAACTAATTTCGCAAATGCTTCTGAATTCTTTACCACAAAACAAACCACGACCGGAAAATAATGCAAAAAATAAGCCAAAAAAGCAAAGAGAGGAAAATTTAGCCGCTGTGTAATTATTGCGAGAGCTAATGCGCCTCTTCTTTACTCCCCGACTAATTAAGAGGAGGAAGTGTTTAAAAAATGCCTTACCAGCGTATTTTGAAAATCAAACTTTTATGAAGCTAAAGCACTTAAATGATTCTACTTGTTTGCTACTACTGTCCATTTTAATTTTGACTTCCTTTTTAAGTATCTTTATTTTTTACCCTTCATTCTTTTTTAATTGTTTTGGATGTCACAGGGTGACGTTTTAGGTCATAATTTATTCCATTTTTATATTAGAGATAACATTTTATAATTGTTATTATATATATCTGCATATAAACCGGCGCTATGTGAACGATTCATTAAATACTCACAACTATTAGATAGATAATTACCGTAACAGGTAGAAGTTCAGGGGAAACTAACTTCGAAGCTCAATTAGCGTCGAATTAAACCGGTTCGGAGAGGTGACAAATCGCGGGTCGCGGTCCTACATCTTGACATTGACTAATCGCTCCCCATTTAATTTAGCTGGCGCAATTATAAATAAAATTTCGACGATAAATTGTATGGTGGCACATTAATCAAGAAGTTGGGACGCTGATTAAAATGCTGTTCGCGTAACTATTTGCTAAGTTGATATTGTTAATAATTTACAGGTGGGGTGGGGATGATCGGGTGTGGCTATTAATGACTTTACTTGCATAAGATTATGTACTTAAGTCTATAGTTATACAATAGTGTTCAATTGACACTAATATTACTTAATATTGTGAAACCTTATTATCTTTGTACACTTAGATATACTTCACTGTTAATTTTTCATCAGTACATTTTCCGGTAATTTATTGCCCGTACTTAATATTGATTAAAAAGTGTCAGACATCACCGTGGAAGATAACCTATTCGCTTTATAGGGACGAAAATTTATTCATTCATTGCCATATAAATAGTATAGCTACGGTAACATGTGCCGCAATAACTAACCCAACCTTAAATCTTGGCTCTCGGTCATGCCCGGTGTCTCAAGTATGTCTCTCTCCTTCACACCCCCGTAAAGCAATGAAAAGCGAATCACGGATCCCCCACCCCTGTCTTAAATGAACTGGGGGTTGATAGGGATGTTGAGATCTCTCTGAAGTACCTTGTTTACGTTACATAACAGAAATTCTTGGAAATAAATCAATGATAGATTTTATACACTTATATACATTTATAGTGGATTTTTTGGAAAAATTGAAATAATTTTAAATAGCGTATTCAATTATAAGAGTAGATATGATGATTATTTATTAAAAATTCAAATATAAACATGTCTTTAATGATCTTGTGTATCTGATATAGTAGCAGTGTAATTTAATTATAAGCCTTGAATGGAAGCTTACGAAAAATTCCTAATTATATGCTACTAGCGGCTCACCTTCGCTTCGCACGGGAACCGTACATTTTGCCGGGATGAAAAGTAGCCTCTATGTTATTCAGATGTATGACTTATATTATTGTAAAGTTAGATTAAAATTAGTTTTTGCGTGAAAGAGTAACAAACATCCATACATCTATACATCCAGACATCCACACAAAAATCAGAAAAACGATTGTGAAAGTTCGTTCGAGTTTGGTAACTAGCAAAACATTTTAAGAACCGAAATGAAATTGACTTTATTATTAGTCAGTAGGTACTTATTTATTCTTTGCTATTTCTGATAAACCCATTTTTTTTTGAAAATTTGCAATTTAACAAATATATTGCTATATTAAAAACTATAAAAATATTATTTATAGTTAATGCTATTACAGAGATTATAATGCTTAATATTCATACAATCGGTTTAGGTTTAAATTGTTGTTTGAGCATCCCGTAATCTTGTTCCACGGCTTAAGTGATATTGGAACAATGGACTATGTACCGCGACATATTGTATTCATGAATGACTGTATACTCACAGATACTAACTACCCTTAGGAGACCGAGAAATGACTAGATAATATTGGTATCTTCTGAAAGTAGTCTCAGCCGAAAGAATTACGGACGGACTCCGCCAAAATAAATGCCAAAGTAAAAATTGTAGCGTGATTTACTGCTTATGCTACTATTCTAGATTTTGCCATAAAGATCGCTTACTTCCTTTAAAGAAGAAGGGAAATTCTATATATTACTAGCACTGCCCACGATCAGATGACCAAAAGCCAAATTCTTACATTTTACATATTAGTATACTCTTACATTGCAGTTTTTGTATATTTTCTCAGAAATGAGATATTTTTCCGCGGTTAAAAGTATCCTATATGTTGACCCGGATAACCAGCTATCATCATACTAAATTTCATCAAAATCCCTCCAGTGGTTTTTCTGTGATGCGGTAATAGACAGACTGACAAAAATTCTAACAACTATAGATTTGGCCTCTGTATCGATAATAATGTTTATTTCAATAAGATTTTCAAAAAAATATTTAATGTACAGATTGGGCTTAGTTACAATTTTATTATATTTAAATTAAATTAATATTCAATTAAATATTAATAAAAAAAAACTTTTGTATTTTTAAGCATTAGTTTTTTTTTAATTTGGCTTCGTGTTTAGTTCTATGACAATCTATCTCTATTATTTTTTAGTTTGAAAGTAGTTTATAGTTACTAGCAGTTAGTAAGTGATGATACTAAATTTTATTTATGACGTCGTAACTCAATATTATGTTATAACAAAATATAAGTGAATAGCGAAGGTTGAAAAAATGAATCGATACACTGTGTTTGCTATACACGAAATAATTAAATGATTTTTTTTTTAATTTGTATTCAGTCCTTTTGGACATCCCACTACTGGGCACGGGCCTACTTTCAATATGAGAAAAATTAGGCCATAGTCCATTCGTCTTTAATTTGTTGACGTTATATTTTAAAATTTCTACTAATAGGTAATTTTAGGCTCAAATTACGTTTAAATTTAATTTTTCAATATAACATCCGTGTGTATCGAGTAAAGCAATCGCCCTATAACCCACCGCAAACGCCTTCCATTCTCTCTGCGATTATTATAAAACACCCCAACTCATCTTAGGTGCTAATGTACATTAATTATGTGGTGAGGGGTAAGATGTTGTGACAAAGTTGAAATACGCCGGTACTCTAAATGGAAAGTTAAGGTGAATTATTGTTTAAGCTTAGCTGAATCTTGTTAGGAATTTAACAGCTACAATATAGATACTTAGAGGTTTAATTATAAAGTTTAGTGTAGGATAAGGACCTTGTAAATAATATTATATATGTATGTGATTTCTGATGTTTTATTATTTAAATGACACTTTGACTTCGACGACGCGTTTGGCTCAGTTTGTAGTTACCCTACTTGCTGTGCCAGCGGTCGCAAGTTCGAGTCACGCTAGGGGCATTCATTTGTGTGATAAGCATGAATGTTTGTACTCCAGTCAAGTAACAGCAGTGTTTATATCTATAATATATATGTATTTAAATTTATATATGTGTTCAACTATCTGATGTCCATAACACAAGCCTCGTAGGTTACCATGGAACTAGACGGTGCTGTGTGTTAATATCCCAACATATTACTATTGTTAAATGAAGACTTAAAACATAATAATAATATCAATACCTTCAGCCAAATATACTTGATATAAAACAATATAAATAACTTACCTGTATGTATATATGTGTGTTTCTTCATATCAGATTTCTGATGGAACCGCTTGCCGCAATACTGGCAAGGGTAGGGCCTGGTGTCAGAATGTATGAGGAGATGAGTGGAAAGTGTGCTGGACCTCTTGAAAGTTTTCCCACATTGCTTGCATTCGAAGACTTTTTCTACACTGTGCACAGCCCTGTTGAAAGGGATTCCAATTAAATAACATAACATTCTATATCAAATTTAAATTCGCATGACCTAAGATGAAGAAGAAGAAGAAAACTAGTTTAAATTAAACCAAGTACACCGGTATTACTCATTAATATACCATGCATAATACAAAGTGCATTTATTATTTTATAATAATTATGGTGAAAGTATTACCGGTGTTGACTGAGGCTGATTTCATGGCCGAATGTCTTGCTGCACAACTCACAGGCGAACGGTCTTTTTCCATTGTGTGATCTTCTCGCGTGCACTTCTAATCCATGTGGAGTGCTAAACATTTTTTCACATTTTACACAAGAGTACACGTCACCTATTGGTAGGGGTCTTGATAGCGGGCTTGGGGTACCAAGAACGGCTGCACGTAATCTAAGTAGTTCAGGACCGGCTGCTTGCACTGCATGAAGGTATAAATTACTATAACCACCCCAAACTGGAAGGCCAAGGCTACCAGCATCTCTCAGAAATTCTGCGAATGGTAGTGGTGGATATAGAATTGGTCTTTGAGGTTGAACTCTTGGTGCATCTGGTCGTAATAGTGCACTGACTGAAAAGGCTTCCGATCTTTTCAGAGGTGGTGAAGAATCAGGTGGTCTTCTTGGTGATGATGGAGGTGAATCTACTTCTAATTCGGGTGAAGTTGAACGTATGGAACGTGGTGAATGTGGTGATGGCGCCCAGCAAGGGCTTCCGCATCGTGATGTAGGAGATACATCTTCAACTCTAGAAGTTTCATTGTTATGTGATTCATTATCTTCTTCATCAGTCTTCTCACCAACTAATCGGTTAATACCGAATTTGATCTCTTCTGAAAAAGAAGAACATATTTAAACAAAACTGTGTAATTTATAAAAACAATTAATTCTTGTATCCAAAGGGACAATTTTACAGAAAGGTTCGATACACTTGTACGAAAATTGTAGCAGAATACTCAATATGTTTGGGAGCGAGCGCTTAAAGGGACACAATGCAATTCGCTATTGTTTGCTAAAAGAGCACAAAGGACTGAAACGCCCCTAGGCCAGTGAAAAAGCGCAGGTGCCACACTTGTCGCTCCGATGAAATGAGCCGTATCATGTCGCAGCAGCAAATTGACTTTCATCTGTTCTACCCCTCGCCCAACCCAAGTAATTAACACGTTGGGTCAGAGGGACCCCAATCTTTTTTTACAATTCGGTAATCCGCGGGCGCGAGCAAATGTAACTATGACCTTCGATGTTCTATTTGTTTGGTTTTCTATTTAATTTCAATTACTTATAAGAGTCTTTATAGAAATAAAATGTAGTGTTTGTATTATACGATATTATTATGTTCTTTATACTATTTACAAAATTATTATTAATGTTTTCTTTTACAATTTATATAATTATTAATCTGTAACTTTAAATGTATTATCAAATGTTATTTATTTAGTACTTATCTTGCAAAATCTCATTAAAAATAAATAATAAAAATAAAAAATAAATAAAGGTTATTAAGAATTTATTTGTTTTTTTTTCTAAAATATTTCAATAGACTATAGACGATTTTTGACCTAACAAACTAAAATAACAAAAATATGATATATGTATTTATAGTTATACAATAAAATGCAGTGTGATAAATAATCTACAGATCATCAAGAAACCATCAGCCCAAACTCACGCTGTCCATAAACAAACATCCATCTCGAGGCGAGACAAGTTACACTAATGAAGAGCGACCCCTATATCTGAAATTCTGCAGCTGTCTTCATTCGGAGCGGAACCAATCGGCCGAATTCGGTGAAATTCGGCAATGACTTCGTCCCTTAAACATTTTACGCTTAGGACTTTTCAATGGTAGCAGTTTAGGGTTGCTACACTACACTTGTTTGTTTGTCCCCCACGCGACACGCTTTTATTACCCCTTAGTATTTATTACATATTAATGGTTATTTAGATTCATTGTTCTGCTTCAACAGTATGCTCGAATTCACGTCCTTGCGAAATATTGTATAGGGCTCTATTCAGGGTAATGGAGTGAATTGTAAAGATAGATATTATTGTGCCTATTGTGCTTTGTACTGTAATAAGATAATATAAGTTATTTGAAGTTTTGATTATTATGGGCAAGCATTTTCCTCTACTTACCCACTCATTTGAGCAATGTGTTATTTTGTTTTGATGTGTTTTTGATAGTTATTGTTTTTAATGATATTGAAGTTATTATATAGGACTGAAAATTAATGACCAATTTGGCTGAAGTTAAATACGGTTATATTTATGAGAAAGCTTAATAAATGTCAAAAAAAAAAAACAAAAAAAACACTTTAACTTTATAAATGCATTCCTTTAAAAGAAGTTATGACATTTCCATGGATAAAACTGAATTTCCTAGAGGATGTATCAACCCTATACGTAATTTTGGTAAAACATTTATTACCCGTAACGAGACCTAACCAATGTACAATCCAGTTAAGACTTTTAAAAGGTAAACAGTGTTACGGTTGCATTTTTATTCAAACAGTGCATTCGTATCGTTACCGTCTATTTGCAGACTAATGCAATTTTAATTATAAGAGGCGCGCCCGCAAATTGCACGATGCACTCTGACATCAAAAATAAAAACCTATTAAAGGATATTAAGAAGTCGATTCAATTTAGAAATGAATACCTTTTAAAATATAATGTATACTATGAGGGAATTATAATTATGTCATTACATTGTTTATAAGACCTAGATTACGGTAATACTATGTTGTGGTTAGTTATCGAAGTGCTTCTGGTCACAATTTCGACTTTTCAAGACAGTTAAAAACATCTCAAAATTATGCCATCTATGTAGAATTTATTATAACAGGTTTTTTTTTATTTGTAGAGCTGTTTTTCTGTATTATTTTAAAGGCTAATCTAAAGTTTTAATTTTGATGATGATGATGATGATGTTCTCCTAGCCGATTCCGGCCACGGCGGCCAATCTCAATGAGATTAGCCAACTGCGCAGGAGATATTATAGTGCACAAGTGTACGCGCAGACACAAGTGCACTCTCTATTCCTATCACTCTCATACTCCGGTGGGACGACCACTCGACACGACCGGTGAGAGTTAAGGCGCAGGACCGACGGCTTTACGTGCTCTCCGAGGCACGGGGGTGAAACACCGCCAACTTCCCAACTCCGGGCTGTTACTGAGACTTACTATACAGGAAGACTCAATAACTAAACTTGGCCCGACCCGGGACTCGATCCAGGACCTCCGGGTGTGCAGCCGTACATGATAGCCACTACACCACCGAGGCAGTTAGTTTTTATAGGTAGCTTAACTATTTTTTCAATCCTTCACATCTCTTGCTGTGTTAAGTATTACACGTTGTTACCCGTGTACGTATTAAGTATTATTGGTTTATTTCAATCAACCATGGTATTATATTTGGTTTATAATTTTTTTTTAATTCTCCTTAAAATTAGAAAGCAAAGAAACATAAACATAACATAAAATAACATAATATAAACAAAACCAATAAATATACTAGAATGAATATAATATGTATATCGTGTTATTGTGATTTTTTCTACTAATTAAAAGCAGTTTAAGAAAGACTGCTGCTAGATCTGTTTTGTAGATCTGATTGCTAGGCACTGTTATGAGATCAGACATAACAGATTTGATATCTATTGGTGCAAAAATATATATTTGTCCCAGTTTAATAAAATGCAGTTTTGGCAACAATGGTCCATGACCATACATTTCAAACTGACTTAGCCTTTATTTTTCCAAATTGTATTAGTTTTTTTTTTCATAATCATATTTTTTTCTAAAATTTGAAAAACCAGTTGAATAACTATAAGGAAAATAAGAACTAGTTCATCTGAGTGATTTATAGATATGCAAGCTGGTATTACAATATTGTCATACAAATAATTAAGTTATATTTGGTTAACAGGTAAAACAGTCATTTAATAATCATCATAATATAATCTTATACAAAATGCGTTGTCACGTCAAAATCGTTAATCAGGATTAGAGGTTGTAGAAATGTTTAATGAATCGACTTATATGGGGAGCGTGACAAATACCATTTTTAATAAAGTGTACTGGGGGTACATCCGACCCATATTTAAGGTGGGTGTTACATTTTAATTACAAATTTCATATTGACATGAATGATTTATATTTTATATAGTGGTATTGTCAGATATTTGACTGAAATGCACTGTGACGAACGTCGCAAAGTCGATGCCTGTTTGAAGTAATTTATTTATTATATATTATATAGATATTTTTTATTAGGTACCTTACTTAGAAAGCATATTATATAATATAGCTAGTATAGGAAGCGGGATAATAAAATGATAGCCTTACCCGTCTCCATGATGAAATTTCATCGAAATCTATTTAGCCGCTTCGCGTAAAAAATTAACAAAAAGGCAGACAGAGTTTCACATTTACAATATTAGTATGGATTATTATCCATACTAAAAAAAACAATTTGATATATGAAATACAAAAATAAGATATATAAAAATAATTTCTTAGATTTACGCAAATATTTGACATTTTAAATAAAACTATCTTTTCGGATTATTTCGCGGATTTATTTTGATTTTTGGTTCCCGACGTTTCGTTTGCTTTACAGCATAATTAAATAAATAATATTGCTATATTTAATAACAATACTTATTAAAAAAATGATTAGAAATAAAAATTAACAAATATTGTAAGGTATTTTGGTGCTGTAAAGCATTCGAAACGTAGGGAACCAAAAATCAAAATAAATCCGCGAAATTATCCGAAAAGATAGTTTTATTTAAAAACAATTTGAGTTAAGTTTGTAAGTTCTTCACAGGTCTGAAGCAGTAGCTTTTCGAATTTTCGGGATACCTACTCATAAGATGCATTCAGCGAGATATGTAGGTATAGGTTCTGCACAGTTTTTTAATTTCAAACTTTTTAACTGAAACGCGTGATAACACTTCTTTATGTTTACTTCTAATGTGTTTATCAATCTATGTATGTATATTTGTTTGTCCCTATGTAGCGTTCTAGATACCAAATGAGTAGGCCGATTTTGATGGTTCATACGTCGTTGGATTTGTCTTGATAACGCGAGCGTCATAGGCTATATAAAAAAATTTAAAATTAAAATGGCGGTTTTCAGGCACCAATTTGTGTCTTTAAAAAAATTCTTGCAAACTAATCGAGTAGGGTATAAAAATTAAGAGTTTTAAGAGGCGATCACAAAAATATATATAACTTACATGTTTAAAAGTAATTTAAGATAAATATTTCCTAAATAAAACATCAAATGTCTCAATTGTGAGAGCAAAAAGTAAGAAATATGTAAATAAAAAAATATATAATAAAAAACCCGACTGCACGAAAGCTAACCAAAGTTGACTAGTGAATAAAGTATTATGCAGTCGGAGACATACATACGTGCATACACCTTGCGGCAATGATGAAACGTCTACTAGTACTAGTTTATTCCTTCGTCAACTTTAGTTAGCTTTTATGCAGTCGGGTTTTTTATTTTTATAATTCATAGATAGGTACTCAACCGTAAAATAACCAAGTAAATAGGTATACGATCGAGACATACTTAATGACACCTCGTATATTTAATATAATCATAACATAAAACGATTATTTCAGTACAGATAAACAATTTAGTATGGTGTTATCAAAAAAATAAAAAATATTAAAAATATATAAATCAAATGTTATCATTCGCTTTTAATATCTTTTATCAGTTGTAAATATGTTTTAAATCCAAATTATCGGCTTAGATTAACTAAATCTTAGATCGTAAATGACGAAATTGATATTAAACGTATATTTTATATTATTAACTAACATGTAAATGTGATTGGTGCGTTTTTTTTAATATTTTGCTTGGATTTAGCAATTATTATTATTATTATTACTGTAATTATTGAATGACAGAATAACTTGGCAATCTATCTGAAAGTTTCCTTAGCATCGATAGAAATTTAGATAAGCTACATCCAAATTACTTATATTGAATTCCTAACGCTAGTAAAAAAAACAACGAATACAATAGATCGGATATTGGGATGTTTTAACTTTACGTCACAGTAACGAGATGACGGACCGATATGACTTATGTAAATAAAAAAAAACGAGATAGATTTATATATTAGATAATGTAGTTATATTATCTAATATATAAATCTATCTCGTGTCACGGTGTTTGTGGTCTCACTCCGAAACGGTACGAGCGATTTTAATAATTTTTTTTGTATATATGGTAGGTATGAGAATAGGTCGTGAAGTATTTTTCATCCAAGTAGTTTTTTGCGATTGCGATTTTAGTATTCTTGTATAAGAAATCCATACTAATATTATAAATGTGAAAGTGTGTTTGTTTGTTTGTCCTTCTTTCACGTCAAAGTGGAGTGGCGGATTGGCGTAATTTTTTGTGTGGAGATAGTTTGAAGGCTGGAGAGTGACTTCTTTAACGCGGGAGATTATCTCCTTGCCACGGAAAAAATTGAAAATACTTTATAATACAAAACAAAAAAAAATATGATCAAAATTGCTTGAAACTTGGTATTAATGCTCTTCAATACAATTAAATAAATACGTGTTTTAGCATTTTTTGAAATTCATCCCATAAGGGGGTAAAATAGGGGATGAAAGTTTGTATTAAATCTACCTTTTTAGAGTTTTTTTTAATAGTTTTAGCGCGAGCGAAGCCGCGGGTTCTGCTAGTAATTTGTAGGAAAATAAAAATGTTTTTACTAATTTACTGTATACCTAATCAAATCTTGCAAGTCGATTGTAACATATTTTCAATTTTCTTATCCATTTGAAATTTTGAATGTGTATCTGAATTTGCTTTCAGAGATCGTACGCAATTTCATGTTAAATTCTCACAACAACATATTTGAGTATGTTTATTTAATTAATATTGTAAGGTACTCTGGTGTCATTTTTGTATTTTTGGAATCATTGTATAATTTTATGAGTAGGTGCTGTCTGTAACAACCTTTGAGACATCTTAAACCTTAGTCCCTTCTGTGACCATGATAGCTGTAAAACCAAAAATCAAAATACATCCGAGAAAAAATCCGAAAAGATAGTTTTAAATGTCAAATATACGCGTAAAAGTCCATAATTGATAAAATTGTAAAATAAGAAAAAATAATTGAATATAATATTATTAAGTACAGAAGACAAATGGTATGATATAACTTTGCCCAAGGCTTCCGACAGAACATATAATCATCATGGCGTTTCATTTCCAAATAACCATATAATAAAATCTTAAAAGTTGATTTTACCTAATAATTAATATAAATAAATAATAAAATACATAAAATTATAACTTAGATTCGATTTGAACTTTTTAATTATAAGATGGATAATAGCATTATAAACTAATTTCATCAAGATGATCAGAAAATAGAGCAAGAAGGTCAAGTGTCTTCGAATTTAGACTCAATTCATTCATTCTGACGTCCCATAAATAATTTTTCTATCGACTTCTTTTTACTTAATATATTATCTGTAGGTAGCACCTACCAGTACCAAAAGTTATTAAAGTTTTACATATTGTCCGATGGATTTCTAAAAATCGCTATTATCGCAAACCTCGGGCCTAATCAAATGGATTTCTCATTTAATCCTACTGAGCATTAATCAAAGCTATTTTCTGAAGGTCTACAAGATTAGCGTAGGACAGTAAAAATTGATATCTTTACCGTTTCGCTCAGGAAATGACGTGAATGGCTGCCGTAAACCAGAGATTATTTGGTACGATATTGAGTTGTAAACTTGTTATCGTTTGTTTTTGTTATATATTGCGTTTTTAATAAATATATTTGCATGTCTTTAGATTATTATATATTGGTCGACAGATTAGCACTTAATGTATAGTCTAAATATTATATTTTCCTATTTATTTACGTTTATACTTAATTTATATACAAATTAAATAATTTAAATGTTAATGGGATATATATGTTACATATAATATATATGTAAATATTAAGAATCTAACAATAATCTGGCCTGTACTGCTTTAAATTATACATATTAAAGGTGGCTACAATGATCAAGCATGAAAATATAAATAAATATATCCTGAATAAAATCCGATGAGTACATTTTGTTTTTAATAATAATTATGTTCTTTTTGACGACACGTTTGGCTCAGTTTGTAATGACCCTACTTGCTGCGCCGGCGGTCGCGAGTTCTAGTCCCGCTGGGGGCATTTATTTGATTGATGAGCACGAATGTTTGTACTCCAGTCATGGATTATATTTATAATATGTATGTATTAAAAGTTATATATGAATTATAATGTATCAACTATCTGGTATCTATAACACAAGCCTTGTAGCTTACCATGGAACTAGATAATGTTGTGTGTTAATGTCCTGACATATGTATTTATTTTAACGTCACAGTCTTTCCCTAACACACCCTTTAATGCATGGGCTATAGTCCACTACGCTAGCCAAGTGCGGGTTGGAGGACTTCATTCATCTTTCGAAGGCTAGTTATGTTAACTGCAAGTAGTTTTCCTCGCGATGTTTTCCTTCACTATAAGGGTAGGTTTGTCGGACTCGCGCATGAAGGGTTCCGTACCATTATCTATAAAAACGGCAAAAAATCATGTCTGTTGTATGGGAGTCGCCTTATTTATTTTATTCTGTTTTTTAGTATTTATTGTTATAGCGGTAACAGAAATACATCATCTGTGAAAATTTCAACTGTCTAACTATCGCGTTTCATGGGATACAGCCTGGTGACAGACGGACAGACAGACAGAAGGATGGACGGATAGCGGAGTAGATAGTAATAGGACTCCGTTTTACCCTTTGAATACGGAACCTTAAAAATGATTCGCAAATTGCATATGAAAATATCAAAGCTTTCTCAAGCAAGTGTTACCACTGCCTTAGTCAGACTTGTTTAATACTAAAATAATATTTTATTTCTTTCATTAATACGTAATATGAATATCAAACGATTAATAAAAATACTCTAGATAACCATCTAAATACGAATATATAGCTGGATTTGTAGTCATTCAAAAAACGTATAATCACTCTGAGAATGCATTCGATACTTGCATAAAAACGTCGGATATATTTATAAAATATGAAACCTAACATCATTCATCCACGTCTGTTTCACGAGCATTTGCATTGACAGCAGATATGTGAGATAAATCAGGTCTTAGCGGTGAGATCTGACGATGTAAAGTGGGATTACGGTCACTCCCTAATCTAAGCATGTCATATACGTCACTGATTAAAAAATCCTAGTAAGTTAAACTTTTTCCCTTTATTTGAAATAACTTTTTTGATGACACGTTTGGCTCAGATTGTAGTGAGCCTACTTGCTGTAATAGCGGTTGCAGGCTCGAATCTCGCTGGGGGCATGTTTTTTGTGTGATGAGCACGAATGTTTGTTCTCCAGTCATGAGTGCTTATATTTATAATATATACCTATGTATTGTAAGTTGTGTGTGTATTAAGCCCTTTTTAACGTCCCACTGCTGGGCACGGGCCTCCCTGTACTACGAGGTGGATATATTCCATATATAGGCCATATTGCACTACCCTAGCTAGTGGGATTGGCGGACTTCACATGTCTTTCAAAAACGTGCTAAATTTTCTCAAACATGCAGATTTTTTCCTTCACCGTAAGACAAGTGGTGATCATGTTAGAAATGATTCGCACAAGAAACTATCAGAGGTGCGAGACCCGGGATTTGAACCCACCTCACTCGGATTCCCAAGCGAGCGAGTTACCACTGGGCCACCACTTCCTGAAAAGTAATAATGTGTATTGTGTAGTGTATCAACTATCTGATATCCATAACGCAAGCCTCGTAGCTTACCATGGAACTAGATGGTGCTGTGTGTTAATGTCCCAATATATTTATTTATATTTTTGTGCTAAAGCATAGTCAAAATCTATACTAATATTATTAATATGAAAGTAACTATGTCTATTACACTTAAACCGCTAAACAGATTTCTATAAAATTTGGCACGAACGTAAATTGTTTTTTGATGATAGACATAAGATACTTATAATCCCTGCACCACTTCCCATGCGAGAGAGACCGCGAGCAAAAACTAATATGTTATAATATTATACAAAAAATATTAACGCCTCACCCTCGCTCCGCTCGGGCTCATCTTTAGTTACATTTAGTATAGATTTCTCAGAGATGAGATATTTTCCCGCAGTAATAAGTATCCTATATGCATAACCAGCTATCATCATAGCAAATTTCATTACATCTGTCCAGGGGTTTTTCCGTGATGCGTTTCCAGATAGACAGACAGATAAAAAATCTAAAAACTATAGATTCGGCCTCTGTATCAATAATAAATAACTTCTTAAGATTTTCCAAAAATATTTAATGTACAGGTTCAATTCAGTTAGAATTTTATTATATATATAGATTACTTAGCGAAGTTAAGAATCTAAAGATAGTGGCTCCAATTCTTTTATTATTGATGGAAATTTTTATTCTTTGAAAAATTACTTAAAAACTGTAAGTGATTAAGAAGGAGTCATTAAAAACATTATTACTCAAGATTTAATTGAATTTTAAGAGTGTATATTTGACGACTTTACAATTTAATTAAAGGTCGCGGCACACTATCTCGGCGGCGCCTTTGTGTACGCCCCGATTTCTCTCCAATGTTTCCACGAATTATTTGCTGAAACAATAGCACGTTTCTTGTTTGTAAAACTTCTATGCATAATAAATCACGTAACGTGTAACTTATTTCGTTTTAATAAGGTTGAAATTTCAACAAATTTCACATTTCCAACAGCAATTTTAAGCCTAGATTGTAAACGTTGACGAAATGTTGCTCGCGGCATCTTTGAGATTAAACTGTGCCTCAATAATTGTTAAGGTGTCTAGATTTGTCATTATCACCACTTTACAAGGTTTTAGTCTTGAGAAGTTTTCGCAATGGCGTGATTATCATTCTACTTATAAACTACCAAAAAAATTTTTCTTATTGTTTTTTGAATAAAATATGGATATATTCTGAGATCCCAGTGGCCCATTAGTAACAGGCTTGATAGCTAAATCTATTGAATTTTATTGAAGTCCACAGATCAGAGAGCCTATGTGCGAATTTTCAATATAATTATTTACGTGTTACAGCGGTGAAGGAAAACATCATAGGGAACTAAGAGTCTTAAAGAACCTCACTAGCTTATTCCCTTCGCTTTGAGGAGACTAACGCATGATTTTAGTTTCATATAAATCTATACATATAATAAAATTGTAACTAAGCCGAATTTGAAAAATCTAATTGAAATAGACATTATTATCGATACAGAGTGCGAATCTGTAGTTTTTTGAATTTTTGTCTGTCTGTCTTTCTGTCTGTCTGTCTGTTACCGCATCACGAGAAAACCACTGGACAGATTTTGATGAAATTTGGTAAGATGATAGCTGGTTATCCGGGTCAACATATAGGATATTTTTACCGCGATAAAATATTTCGTTTCTGAGAAAAAATACAAAAACTGCATTTTAAGAGTATACTAATATGTAAAACCTAAGAATTTAGTTTTTGGTCATCTGAGCGCGGGCGGAGCCGCGGGCAATGCTAGTTGGATATAAATTACTCTTGTAACACAAACTATTTAGGTTTTTTAATTATTGATACTCAAAAATGCTTGTTAAAGCGTATTATAAATATTATACGTCTTAGACTTAACACAAAACCGCCACCAACTTGTTTTTTGTCAGTAAAGTTAAATCTTATACATTTTATCTTGACTTATTTCTAATATACTACATCTAAAAGACAATTATAATTTTAATACAATTTAAACAAGTAAGCGCAAACAAACCGACCATTTCAAAGAAATGTTATTCCGTAACAATCACGAAACCCTTAACAATTCACGAGGCAGTGTATTCAATTGTCATAGCGCAAAGTCACGCGAACTTTAAACAAGAGTATAATATAGCTTGGCCACACTTGGCCAAACATAAACGTGGATAAGCAAATAAAATTGTGGGGCGATGTCGTGACGGTGTAGCCACTTGGCAAATATTGACAGGACTTGGCGTGCACGAATGGACAACACTTGATTGATCGAGCATTGTTGTCTTATTTTATGACGTAGTAGGAAACAAGGAAATTTAATTTGAATTTCATAGATCAACGTCTCTAGGTCTTTTGTAGTGTCTAGCCCGCGTTTTGTTGTACCTATCTGAATACTAAATTTCATCCAAATACGACCAGCCATTTAAGTGTGTCGTCATACAAACTTTCGCATAGAGAACAATAGTACGATTATTCTCATTTTCGTTTGGAGATTTGCGTTTATTATCACCGTTTACATGAATCGCTTATAAATTGAAAATTCCTAGAAACGGTCATGCTAGACAATCCATACAATTCAAACAGGGAACGGTGTTATCTAGTAAACTAATGTTTACATACAAGAGTACACATGTCCAAATCGGATTTACAACGTGTTAAGTTAAGAAAGGCAGAGGAGAGATAGCAATAAAGTTATATTTTATTACAGGCTTCGTTTCTTGTATTGAAATTTTAAATAAAAAACAGTGCATTTACTTCAAATGACAATTAAAAATAATAACACAGAAAACAATGTAATGGAGTGTACTTTGAACTTAAATTTACATTGAGACTAATATGAAAATATATATTATTTCCAAAATAGAAATATTAAAAAAAAAATTTACTCCTTTCAAACGACCTAAAAGATCATTAAACTCCATTTTTCAGTAAATCGTTTAATAATTAAACTGAAATTCCTCCTTCCAAATATATTTAAAAAAAAACGCTGACAAAACGCTGCTCAAAGACTCATGTGAAACTTACATCAAACCACACGTACATACGTACATATTATGTCAATAAAAATATCTTTTTTGCTAACGATACCCCTTATCTATATCAAAATTTGTGTTAGATACATGAATTACAACCATCATAACATGAACGTTTACTCGATATCGATAGCACTTTGTCGCTGCCGCCGGCAAATCAGAGCCATAAAACAAACGTAATTTTGCCGAGTGATACGCGCTGTCTGCGATAAGATAATTATGTCAGCCCAAATCTGAAGCCGTGGGATTTAAAGCCCAATGTTATTGGAAATTCTGTGGCCTACGTGCTTATGAGATTTTTATAAAAGCTTTCTATGTTAGGTGCGGTGTAATCAAGTTTGTTTTGTGTTTCATTGTAATCGTTATATGCTTTTATTGGACAGTAATACGTGTTATTGCATTATTACCATGTTTAGTGAAGGTAAAAATTCCAAAAAAGATATAACCTTGTACCTAAATATTACACGACTTGTATGTATTTGGGGTGCTTTTATTTTCTATACATATAGTCATCATATTTAGTGGTTTTAAAAAGAATGTTGAACGGCTTTGAAATTAAAGGAGATTATAGAGCTTTTGAATCTTCTATTGGAAGTTTTATATGCCATAAAACACCGAAAGTTGTGTGATTGTATTAAGTCTATTATTTAACTTTTAAATATTTTTAAATTAATTATTTTTAAATTTTCTTGTTAATGACTTAAAAGTGTGCCAGTTTAGCACGGATTATTTCGTCAATGTCATGTAGAAATACTTGACCTTACCTCTGATGGGGTAGTTTTCTAACTGTTGTGGGGGTGACGCTACTCGTGGCTCTGGTCGAGATGGCGCCCATAGTGATTGGCAGATGCCGTTTCTTAATGCCTCACTTGCTGATACACCTGTGAAATGTAAAAAAAGTTATTGAAGAAACATTTTTTGGTCATAATTGATTTTTGATCTTTAAAAATTACTACTTATGAGTAATATTTATAAGCGATTTACACTCGCTGTTTGGATAAATCCTTAGATGCATCTTATATCTACTGCAGTTCATAGTCTATATCTGTGTATTTAATTTTATCCAAATCCGTTTAGCCATTTTAGGTGACAGAGAAACAAACATACACACATATATGAATTTGGGCTTTTAAAATTACTTAATTTTCTTTTCGACTTAGGGTTAGAATTTACGACCATTTTGTATGGGTCAGATAAGTATCATTCGTAATACATAATATATAATTATTTGTATATTTCATTTGTATAAATATAATTTATTAGATGGCCAACTTTTATCTCGCATTTAAAAAATCTGTTCTAAACGTTCATATAAATATCTCTTGCTACTAAATAAAAGGCACAAGTTCATACGTCATTACGTCCCACCATAACGAGTGCTTCCTCATTTTTCATTCAGCAATTAAATGCAGTGAATCACTCAATTTTATATGGGTGGGACTTTAGATTAGCGGATTACGTACTTGTTTTCTATGGATTAGCTTGTTTTAACAATGTTATTTATCACTTAAAACTCAAAAATATGTATTTTTAAGTTGAATTAGTTTATTATAAGCGTTCATTTGCTTTGTTTTGCCTTTTTATGTGTCAATTTCTTTGATAAAAACCTTTTAAATGCATTTTTATATATACATACATATCATAAGTTACGATGAAGATTTTGATAGAGTCAGAAGATAGTAAGAAAGCCTTGACTACAAAACTTTATAGAAATATAACATTTAAAATAAAAAAATACACTAACATGAATGTAATCTTTGCTTATTCAATCTTTAGAGGTGGAATATTTTTTGATATGACAAAGAGGTTATTAATATGAAAAATTGGGAGAAATTGATAATAAAAACTTATATTCGAATGCAGAACCTCTTTTTTAAATCAGTTGGTAAAAACTATATTTTTTTAAATATTTCTTACTTTAAATCGGTACAGTATCTATTATTACTCCTTAAATGAAATAAAGCTATTTTCAAAAAGTATTACCTTGTTGGAAAACTGATAAGATATTTAATGATATTACTTATATTTTGTGAGGAATGTTAGATAGGGGAAGGGCTTAATTTGAAATCCCTACACGTATATATACAAAATGCAGTTGTATCTCAGTGGTAATGCGCTTGCTTGAGACTCAAAATTGTATTCAGCCCTTTTTAACGTTCCACTGCTGAGCACGAGCCTCCCTTCAATACGAGGGGGATCAGACCATAGTCCACCACGCTGGCCAAGTGCGGGTTGGCGGACTTCACGTGTTTCGAAAACTTGCTAAGTTCTCTCAAACATGCAGGTTTCCTCATGTTTTCCTTCACCGTAAGTCAAGGCAAGAAATGATTCGCACATGAAAATATCAGAGGTGCGAGACCCGGGATTTGAACCCGCTTCACTCGGTTTCCCAAGCGAGCGCGCTACCACTGGGCTACCACTGCCTGACTCAAAATTAAGTACGTTCAAATCCCGGGTCTCACACCTCTTGCATTCTCATGTGAATTATTTTCACCATGATTACGTTGAAGGAAAACATTGTAAGGAAGCATGTTTGAGAGAAAACTTAGCTTTTCGAATGACACACGAAGCCCACCCATCTGGACTTGGTCAACACGTAAAAAGACTAGGTGTAATTCTAAATTCATTGAAAAATGGAAATTTATAAAATTCTATGAAAATGACAAATTTACTTGATATGTCAGAGACTCATAATATGTAATATTTCTAATGTCGTTTTCTATACCTATACACTACTTTTTCTCCTATGTTTGTCAATCGATTTTTTTTTGTTTAGTAGCGATTCATGAGATCCAGGCAATAAAAAAATAGGGCAAAATTTCGACCACTGGGCCTAACACTAGCAAAAATAATTATCGCTTTACGTTAAGAGATTTTCATATTAACATATATAATTGCGTAAAGAAACACGGATTATCATTTAGAACAAAATGAGAGCGGTTCACTAATTGAACCACAATTATAACTGTGAATGTTTGTATGTATGTGTATTTGTTTGTGTATCTTTACTCCATCACGCTAAAACTGCTACAAATTTGACAAATTTAATAAATAGATATAGACTATGAGCTGGATAAACACGTAGGCGATTGTTTGGCATCTAGTGAAGTACCCGAGCGAAACGAGGGTAAATCATTAGTATTCATAATAAATGCGAAATTGATATATCGATAAAACAGCGATAACCGATAGTGTGTAACTTAGAATCGATTTAGGAGTTATACAGATTATTTTTACATACAAACTAAGTCGATTTTGTATCGGGTAAGCGAAGAAGTAGAAGGCTAAAATTATATAAGCACGTACACGAATCATACCTTGATGAAAATATCCAATTACAGTCCCGACCCGATTGACATTCTTTTCATAAATTCATTTACAAACGGTCACTTGTTAATAAAACTGGTATACTATTTAAGTTTTATTTTAGTGGTTAAGTGAACGAAAAGGCTCAATTACTTTATCAAGAAGTGTTACGATATGATTTGCTCGATCGCCCCTCTAAGGGCCTGACGTTTGACATCCACGGACATAAACTAATTCACATTACAGTACGCTTACATTTATTACCCGACTATCATCGAAAGAAGGTAATGTGTTACGAGTGTATGTATGTCTGTTTCTTTGTATGCTCTTTAGCCTGAATTATTTGGTTAAACGCAGCTTTAAGAAGTAAGTTCTTAGGATTTATCGAGAAGTAACTTAAAAGATGTAAATTATTTATTATTTAGTTTAAAAAAATTGTAAAATAAAATAATTTAATAAATGGCTAAAATACGATATTTAATGGTTCATTGCCATATATCATAATTAAATTGGGATCCATATAACATATGTGAGAGCAGTATAAACGTTAGCCTAAGAGGTAATAAAACCTGTTATCAAAGTTCTATCGGGCAAAACCATTCCTCGACAATTTTTCTAATCGGATTACTATCAAATGCAAAAGTTTGTAGATATGTGCGTGTTACTTCTTCACGATAAAACGGCTAGTCGGCACAGAGAGACCATGAATTGGAGTAACATATATATATATATATATATAATTTAGTATATGGGACGCGGCCCCTGGAGGAGTGGTGGTTGTTTTTGGATAGGGGAGGCTATAGGGAGTCCAAATATATAATTTTTGTTTTAAGGAAACGAAAGAATCAAAAGTTATTGACACTTAAAGTTACAACATTTCCATACATTATTATGAAATTACTGACATTTTGACACTTGGAAATTCAAAATGTCACTTCGAAGTGCCAAAATAACCTTCAAATACTGAGATCTATACCGAATTTCAAATTAACATAAAGCACTAAAACTAATAACTACAGGAAAATAATATGAGAAAAATAACTATGAAAAAGAGCAAAAAATATGAAAACTTAAACGCGTTTAATGAGTACACATCGTATTCACATACACTATCGAACTTCGCGGTATTTTGTGACTACCCGCCAAAAATATTGAAAAGTATTCATAGATAATAAAATCAAAATTTTTTGCTAAATGTAAATTAATTATATAACTCAATATTTTATATAAATCAAATAAAAATTCGGAAATGTATGTATGAATTGAAAATAACATATTTCTATTTTAGAATCTTAGTAATTTGACGACAATTTTCACTTTAAATATGCATAACTCTTAACTAATTATTAACGATAATCTGTTATGTCATTTGTCAAAATTTAAGATTATTTTGTTTAGGTTATTGTTTTTAGTAAAATTATAAATATATTAATACCTTAAAGCCTTAATTGTTAATTATTGTTGAAAATAATATGGAGTTTACATGAAAAAGGATGTTTAATATTCGTTAAAGGTATGTTTATCTTTCGTAATGGCTTATTTAGGTATAGAAATGGATGGAAATGTTCTAACTTTAAGACTCAATAACTTTTGACTCCTTCGTTTGCTCAAAATAATTTGTATATATTTGAACTCCCGGCGGCCGTTTAGAATTGGGGACTTGGCCCCTAGCGGAGTGGGTGGTATTTCTGGATAAGAGACGTGATAGGGAGTCGAAATGTTAAATAAAAATTGTCCGCGAACGTATGAGTAAAAAGTTATTGAGACTTAAAGTTACAACATTTCCATACATTATTTTGACATTACTACCATTTAGACACTTGGAGTCAAAACGTCACTTTCAATTGTCAAAATGATCTCCAGATGATTGTCTTTATTTGTACTTTGCGTGAATTTCGAATTTTCTAGTTTTCTAGTCATTTATGGCACTCGCCGGCCGCTACCGCGGCACGCTCGCTTCGCTCGCTCGGCTCGTGCGTTGTGGCAACTGTCCTAACCTAACCTAACCAAGATATGAGGAATAATAAATAAATAATCTTAAATGTTCTAACCTAACCTAACCCAGATATGAGGAATAATAAATAAATAATCTTAAATGTTCTAACCTAACCTAACCCAGATATGAGGAATAATAAATAAATAATCTTAAATGTTCTAACCTAACCTAACCAAGATATGACGAATAATAAATAAATAACCTATGTCTTAAACTAACCACGATGTCGCAAAATAAAAACCAAAAGTAAATAATACATTTAGATTTTAAAAATAGTCTACTCACGTTTATAAATTGTTTACACTAACACTATGAACACTTAAAACTATAAAAATAATATTAAAACAAAAACAAGAAACGAAAGTATATAAAAATTAACAAAAACTAATAACTAATGGAAAATACACAGAGTACAGAGTCACAAATTATGAAACTTCGCGGTATTTTAAGAACACCCGCCAATAATACTGAAAAATATTCACAGATAAAAAAATGTTTTTTTTTTTACTAAATGTACAATTGTAAAACAATATATTTTACATAAATCAGATAAAAAATCATAAATGTATTTATGAAATGAAAATAATATTTTTCTTTTTATTTATTTATTTATTAATATTAATATTTTACCAACAGAAAAAGCAAAAATAATCAAATATAATCTGTTGTCATTTAAGCGGTAATATAAAACAAAGTGTCAGTTTTGCTTTTGTCAAAATGTAAGATCATTTTGTTTGTGTTGTGAAATTATTAAAATATTAAATACAATAAAGCATTAATTGTTGTGAAAATGTGTAATGTACATAAAAAAGGATGCGTACTATTCGTTAAAGGTATGTTTATCTGTTGTAATCACTTATTTAGGTAAAGAAATGTATGGAAATGTGTTAGATATGTTATAACTTTAAGTCTCAATAACTTTTTACTCGTACGTTTCCTCCAAATATTTTTAATATATTTTGACTCTCTGTCACCTCCCCTATCTAAAAATACCACCCACTCCGAATGGTGGTAAAGAAATATATGAAAATATATGGAAATGTTGTAACTTTAAGTCTCAATAACTTTTTACTCATACGTTCGCGGACAATTTTTATTTAACATTTCGACTCCCTATCACGTCCCTTATCCAGAAATACCACCCACTCCGCTAGGGGCCAAGTCCCCAATTCTGAATTTGTGCCGAACTCCCTATCCAAAAATACCACTCACTTCTCCAGCCCACTCACTCACTCACTCCCCATATTTCTGCTAAACTTGTGCCTAATGAAATTTTGAGTCGAATTTGTACATGGAATATTTTTTGGAAAATCTTATTAAAATAGTCATTATTATCGATACAGAGGCCGAATCTATAGCTTTTAGTATTTTTGTCTGTCTATTTGTCTATCTATCTGGGAACGCGTCACGGGAAAACCACTGGACAGATTTTGATGAAATTTGGTATGATGATAGCTGGTTATCCGGGTCAACATATAGGATACTTTTTACTGCGAGAAAATATCTCATCTTTGAGAAATCTATACTAAACGTTAAAATGTAACTAGGGATGAACCGGAGAGAAGCGAGGGTGAGTCGCTATAACATATTTTAAAACTATAAACCAAATACTAAATAAAACGATTTTGTAGATAAATTTTATCGAACACGCATTTAGGTAATCACTGCTACGGATAAACGATAACGGTCGTGTAATTATATTTATCACCTGTAATTGCATGTAATACCGTTTTTATTTGATATCAACCTGACAGCGAAATTTAATTTGGCCGCTTAAAATTTTCGTGATTAATGATTTTGTAATCCACTTTAAAAATCAGGTATTAACATTACTATGAATATAATGCTTGCTGATTAATAAATGAACGTTTTTGCAGAGATAAAAAAGTGTCTATTCACAATAAAAAATCTTGCTATGAAGTTGAAAATTAATATAGTAAATGCATGTAGCAAAGAAAGTGGTAAGGTGGTGGTCGTGGTAAGGTCGTCCCAGTGCTGGGCATGGATTTCCATTCAATACAAAGGGTTTAGGCCATAGTCCACTACGCTGGCCAAGTGTGGGTTGTTTGACACCACATGTCTTTCGAAAACTTGCTAGGTTCTCTCAGACATGCAGATTTCCTCATCATGTTTTCTTTCACCGTAAGATAAGTGGTTATGTTGGAAAAGATTCGCATATGAAAATAGTGGTTTTGAACCCGATTCACTCAGTTTCCCAAATAATACCAATTTTAAGCTAATATAATAGTTGACCATTAATTTCGTTTGCTATTTATTTGCTAACTCAACTATGTATTTATCATTTTGAAAGCAACTAAAAATATAATTTTTCAGTTAATTTTCACAGATAGCTGGATTTTTAGTTCTGAAGTAAAATGATTTTAGACAAGTTGTGTCTTGGAATTATTGGTTATTGGTGTCTAGTTGATAATTGCTTAAAACCATCTTTATTATCTGTTACGTTGTAACAAAATAATAATATAGTACCAATGCTATATTAAAGATGTAAATATAAAAAAAATAAAAATGCAGTAATATTTCAATATTTCGAGATCACAACGGACGGACATTTCGAAACAGGATAAGAACGATAAGAGCAAGGACAATCTGTGCTGCATCCTCAAGGAAGAGAGCGATTCTATGGCGCCAGCGCGTCGCGTGTCGCCCGAGTCGTTGAGGGACGTTAATATAGACTTATGGTCACTCACTTTTTGACCGACTTTCAAAAAGAAGGTATTATTTTCGAGGCGTATATTTTATTAAGAATGACGTTAAATTTCTCGGATACTGCGTATTGTTTATCAATTTATATATGATTATTATATTATTAGTTTATACCTGTAGTTATACTTCAAAGGGAGTGGAAGTCTCATATAGATCTTTAAAAAATGTATTTTGAATATAATGTAGGTATTCAAAATATTTACTTTTATTCATATACTAGCAACTCACTTCTTTGCCTACATACCTTTTATTTATTTTTTAATTTTATTTCAATAATATTTTTAATTTATTTCGGCTTGGTTACAATTTTATTGTATGTATAGACTTTTATTCTTTCTTATCTTTTGGATTAATCAGGATCAAGAAATGAAATCTAGATAGCTTATTAATCTCAAGTAATTAGACTATTTTAAAGATTTCCAAATGTTAAGCGCCAAAATAGAATTTGAATTTTTTACTCCATCACTGTCATTTAATATTAAAATTCATTATTTTAATTTTTTTTTCATTATTTAATTTAAAATAATTAAAATAATTTAAGAATATCAATAACAAATATTAATATGTGAAACTCTTCGGAATATATATTATAATTGGGAGTATGAATTGTTTGAACATATTACCGAGGTCTTTTGCGCAGAAACATGGACCAAGGAGTGCTGTGCTAATAAAGAAAATTTTTATTTATTTTTATTTATTTATTTATTTATTTATGTACCATAAAATATACGTTATACAAAATAAAATAACAAAATGTTGACAAAGGATAACTTATCTCTTTAAGAGATTTCTTCCAGAAACCCTTCAGAAGTGAGAAAATAAGTTAATATAGTGCGGTGTAGGTACAGTACAGCATTAAATGGAATTGTCTTAATATTAAAATACATATATTAACTAAATATTATGATTAAACAAATATATATATATATATACACATACATATATATATACACACATACATATATACTTACATATAAATACATACTAATCTACAATAATTTATGTCTGATTTTTACTATAGTATCCACATTTAATGATATCCGTGGGTTATTGGTATACTGCAAAATGTCCCTACAAATTCACTAGATTAGTTTAAATTGATTGTAAAAATAGTAGTTAAACAAACTTAAGATTAAAACTCCCAAAATCTTCATCTCCACAACGAAATCCACAATTTGAACAATTGCAACGAAACCGTCACACTGACCTCTATTCGTTATGATTCATAGATTCATGAGTCAGATTCAGGGGCTCAGGAAATAAAAATGTGAAGAGTAGATCGGGTCGAACGGCGCCAACGTTTAAGAATCAATGACCGGCGTCCGGCGCGAGCGCTAATTTGTCCTATACGCCAATTGTATCAGCACATCCTGTGTTTTGGTGAATTGGTTTATTGAGAAAGTTAGATTATCTACTGCGTTTGAAGAAAATCGGCAATTTTTTTCAAAATCGTATTAGTATTATGAATACGAAAGTTTATATGTATGTGTGTGTATGTTTGTTACTCCTATACGGTGAAGCAGTTGGATGGGTTCGGATGTAATTTAGTGCGAAAAAGATTATTACCTGGAGTGACATATAGGCACCCAAGGATGTTCCTGAGCGAAGCGAGGGTAAGTTGTTAGTAATATTTATAAATATTGAGACACTCTCGCCACAATCGTCGTACAGTTACAGCTACATCTCATCCCTAGGTTTACTCAGAAGCATACTGGTTTGAATTTTTTTTTAATTGCGCCTAACTTAAGTACGTTTTTTGATTGTGCATTTCTATTAATTTGTTTTATGTGTAAGTTAATAGCTTATTATTAATACGGGTTAAAGCAAAAGCATTCTTCTTCTACTTCTCGTGTCGAAAAAATTGAGCAAAGGCTTTGAGTAGTTATAAATAATATCTATAGCTTTTTGAATTTAAGGACCCTTTATATAAAAAAGAAGATTTTTCATCTCAAATTTCTATCTTTTACACAATTTTTCCTAAAATATTCAATGTATCTTTAAGCATCTAGTCATCTTATGAGATATAAGCGAAATATTACTCACTGATCAATCGTGATATCTCAGAAAGTATGATGTAAAGTACCAACCAGGTAGGAATCCGCTAATATCTCTAGATATTAACCCTTAAAAGAGTAAGTAGGTGGTTGGAAGTTTGTATGAAAATCCGTAAACTACGTGGACTGAGTCGCACAAATGCTAGGCTTCTAGCAATTTGATCATACAAATATATTTGAATTTGAATAGTACCGTTTTAACGTTTTGTATAGATTTCTCAGAGATGAGATATTTTCCCGCAGTAAAAAGTATCATATATGTTGACCTCCAGTGACTAATCTGTCCAGTGGTTTTCTCGTGATGTGGTCTCAGTCAGACAGATGAAAATTCTAAAAACTATAGATTCGTCCTCTGTATCGATAATAATGACTTTCAATAAGATTTTCCAAAAAATATGTAATGCACAGATTCGACTCAGTTGGAATTTTATTATATGTATAATAGATAACGGCAATGTAAACAAAGACATTTAAATAGCGACAGAATCAGAACGAAGAAATGTGGGGAGGTTAATTGAAATTGCATCTATAAATAGCTTTATTAAGATCTAGATTAATCAACACGTAGTTTGTAACGTTAGAACCCGCAACACTCCAAAACAATAAAGATATGAATTATTAGGCCTACTTTCCAATGGTCAGAGTGCTATACAATAATAGCAACACCAAATATATGTATGTTTTAGATTGCCATAGCTAAGAAACTGTATTTTCGGAGTATTTCGCGAATTTGTTTTGATTTTTGGTTCCCGACGTTTCGAATGCTTTACAGCAATTATAGTCACGGGAGAAACTAAGGTTTTAGACGTCTCAAAGGCCACTAGAAACGTCGAAAGCCAAAAATCAAAATAAATCCGCAAAATAATCCGAAAAGACAGTTTTATTTAAAATGTCAAGTATTCGCGTAAATCTAAGAAAGTATTATTGCCATAACTCTTAATACCTATAGTTTATTTTGATTACTACAAAACCCTTTGAATTCTATTTGAGTGTTATTTTTTGTTTTGTTTTTCTGTGTGTTGATAATGTTCTACGAGTATGTGATATGTAAGGAAATCATAAAGACTGACTTCGAAAAAGGTGTATTCAATTCTTCTATATTTTATAGAAGACCCATACAACCCATATAAATAAAAAAAATCACCCCTGAAGGTAAAATAACTTTTTTGGCTCATTATACTCGTACTAACATTACTACTAATATTTTAAATTTCATCTACTATAAATAAATATATTGGGACATTAGCACACATCACCATCTAGTTCCATGGTAAGGTACGAGGGTTGTGTTATAGATACCAGATGAATGATACACTACACATATTTAACTTTATATACATACATATTATAAATATAAACACCCATGACTGAAGTACAAACATTCATGCTCATCACACAAATGAATGCCAGGGCTCGAACCCGCGACCGCTGGCACAGCAAGTGGGATCACTATAAACTGAATCAAACATGTCGTCTAAAATCATGACGAAAAACTATATTTTTTTAATAAGTCATTAAGAAATAGTCCAGCAATAAAAACTATGGTACAAGCTATACAGTGTTCACATAATAGAAGGCCAGGCTAAAACTGTCTATCAGACGGCGCCAGAACCCGGTGGCGCCCTCTCAAATAACGCCACTCCCTGATCGTGTGATCGTTCATTCAATTACGATTGACTTTATTGCAATTGTTATCGCGTCGGATGCAATTTTTTATATTTTCAGACAAATTAGGGTCATGATATATCATATTAATAACAATAATATACAGTTATCATCAATACCATTCATACTAATATTATAAATTAGAAAGTAAATCTGCCGAACCAATTTAAATGAAATTTGGTACGGAAATAGTTTGAGACCCAGGGCATAGGATAGTTTTTATCCCCGAAATTATCCCTTTAGGGGTTGAAAAGAGGGGTGGAAGTTTGTATGGGGAATCAATAATTTCTCAAGTAACGGGTATAAAACTCATCATACTTACGTATATATAGTCTATCTGTTCCATATTAAGAGTCAAAACATACCTAGGGACAAACCCGAGGGAAGCAAGTTATAAAGAAGTAAAGTTTGTGAGTTTGTGACGTTGTAGGGGGTTGGTAATCTCTGGATCTACTGAACCGATTTAAATGAAATTTGGTAAAAAGATAGTTTGACGCCGTGGAAAGGACAAAGGAAACCTTTTATTCCTGAAATCATCCCTTAAGTGGGTAAAAATTGGGATGAAAGTTTGTATGGGGAATCTATCTACGAAGCCGAGCGAAGCGAGGGTGAGTCGCTAGTTACTGATAAAGCCAAACGTACTAATTTCCTTCAATTGTGCGTTTCGATTAATTATTACTACAGTGTTTTAACGCAGGCGATATCGAAAGTGAGTGGATATTGGTTAGATTCTGTTAATCAACAACGTTGTAATCTTATTAATAATAGATTCAGTTTCGCGTATCTATCTAATCAAGGATTTGGTTTAACATGGAATAAAAATTGCATATTTCGCTAACAAATATATATTAGGTCAATATGGTAACCGATATAAATCTTTTCTCAAAGATAAGTGCTTAGATATTTGATGATTTATGAAATATTTAATCTTATCATTTGAAAATGTTAGATGGAGGATGGTCTTGTATCACATGTTTGTTACGAGGCTAATGTGGTGATTGGAGCGGGTTCGAATGCCATTTGACGTACGAGTATGTACATTGTACATATCCAATTATATTTAAGGTAGGCTGGAATGAACAATTTTAATTTAACTAAAACGGATATCTGAGTATTACTCCGTGCTTTTTTAACCTAATTAAAAATATAAGTATATCAAAATTCCTAATAATTATGGTATATGAAAATAATTACATAGTGCATATAGTAGACCTAAAAATACCAACTATGTTATATCAAGCGTGATAAGAATAAAGAATCTGTTTCCGGTGAGATAAAGAAAGTAATAAATGTTGAAAAAATGACGACAAAATTTCAATAATATTGAATAATATTATTTCATTTTCCTTGTCTAATAACAAATTTGCACAAATAAGTAATTAAATCTATATATGTACATATAATAAAGTTGTGAGTCAATCTGTACATTAAATGTTTTTTTGGAAAATCTTATTGAAATAGTCATTATTGTCGATACAGAAGCCGAATCTATACTTTTTAGAATTTTTGTTCGTCTGTCTGGGAAAGCGTCACGAGAAAACCAATGGACAGATTTTGATGAAATTCGATAGTCAACATACAGGATACTTTTTACTGCGGAAAAATCTCTCATCTCTGAGAAATCTATTCTAAACGTTAAAACGTAAGTCATTAGTAATCTTATAAATTTCAATTAAATTCAAGTGTGTGTGTATTCAGCCCTTTTTATCGTCCCACTGCTGGGCACGGGCCTCCCTTCAGTACGAGGGGAATCAAGCCATAGTCCACCACGCTGGCCAAGTGCGGGTTGGCGGACTTCACATGTCTTTAGAAAACTTGCTAAGTTCTCTCAGACATGCAGGTTTCCTCACGATGTTTTCCTTCACCGTAAGGCAAGTGGTAATCATGTTAGAAATGATTCGCACATGAAAATATCAGAGGTGCGAGACCCGGGATTTGAACCCGCTTCACTCGGTTTGTCAAGCGAGCGCGTTACCACTGGGCTACCGCTGATCTTTTTTTATCTTTTTGCAATCATCAAAATTATCTATCAATTATATATTGGTTATTCAGAATAACGAAATGTCACTGAGATAAAGACAATACCACCAGGACCGTTATCAATATCAAAGAGCACCGAACCACAATTACTTCTAGTTGAGAGACAATCGGTCGTTCATCAATGGGACCGTGCTCATTCATTGAATTATTATTAACAACTGAATTATAGACATCATCGCAACTGTGACAAAGGAATATGATACATATTACAATGAGCAAAAGACGAAAATTGCGTTACTACATTTGTTTTAACACATTTAGGTTCTGCGTAAAGCCATTCGATGAGAATTCTGATGTATGCGCAATAAAGTTATGGAGACGAAAGTGTTTTTAATAAACGATAATTTTCGTTAACTATAACAAATGATGTCTTGGAATTCTGATAAATTATAAGCGAGTTATTTGAAATAGATAATAAAACTTAATTGAGAATAGATAAAAAATAATATTTTATATTATCCAATTTTCTATACTGTAAATATTTTTGACGAAATTTTCTATTGCTCAATACATCTTCCTTTGAAAGATAAATATCTTGAAAAAAAATTGTAATAAATACATTATAAATAATCGATATCATTGGACAATAAAATAATAAACGCATCTCTAAAGATTTTATCTGCTAATCCAAGTGTTTCATTACAAAGCCTGGGTGGCCATCGCACAGGAGCGTATTATAATTGGCCACAACGACCCACTCATGACAATCTAGAGAATTCAAACGGAAGCCCTGAACAGATCGCCTCTCTGATAAACGATCACACGTCACATAATTACCACTTACCGTATGTTAGTCAACATTGCTAAGTGAGAAATAACTTAGGAATTAACTTACCGAAATTAAAATGCATACTTTTTAGCAAATATCTGCAACTTACTATGATTAAATTGATAAAACTTTTGATAAGCACTAGCTACCTTGTTTACTTTGTTTAAACTTTGGCGTTCAAATTAGGTAGTTTTGCTTATGATATAGTATCGAATGGATTTGAATCGCTACATTTAAATTACCAATAAAAAAATTATCATAATTTTTGTTCATATCCATGCCTAACATTTATTTTGGGCCAAACATAATAACAAACGTATGAGTTTTTATGTAAAGAACAAAAAAATACATATATACATTCTACGAGTAATTTTCTAATTTTGTACTACTGGACTCATCAAGAACATTGATAAAGAGTGTTTAAGAGGGCCAACCAATTTAAGTTTTATACAAAATACGTCATTCCTCAAAGGGAGACTAATTTAATAATAGTATACCAATAAGTGTAGCCCGCCAACCCGCACTTGGCCAGCGTGGTGGACTATGGCCTGAATCCCCTCATATTGAAGGGAGGCCCGTGCCCAGCAGTGGGACGTTAAAAAGGGATGAATACAAGTATAGGTACTCAGTTTTCAAAACAAATATTTATGATCGCCCGTACACTAACTAGAAAACTGATTCTAATTAGATATAGACATAATGGTTCCTTATTTTTAAATAATATAACCTTCATGCTTTGTTTCTAGCGGAGTCAACGTTTTAACAGACTAAGTTTGTCATATAAAGCTTTAGTACTATTATTTATACTAGCGACTCACCCTCGCTCGGCTCGGGGACGTCCCTAGTTATTATCCCGCTCCCCGCAGTATTTTCCCGCAGTAAAAAGTATCCCATATGTTAACTTGGATAATCAGCTATCATCATATGAACCAAACTTCAGAATAACAAAATGTCACTACCAATATAAAGACAATACCACCAGGACCGTTATCAATATCAAAGAGCACCGAACCACAATTACTTCTAGTTGAGAGACAATCGGTCGTTCATCAATGGGACCGTGCTCATTCATTGAATTATTATTAACAACTGAATTATAGACATCATCGCAACAGTGTTAACTTGGATAATCAGCTATCATCATATGAACCAAACTTCATAAAAATCTGTCCAGTGGTTTTTCCGTGATGCGGTCACAGACAGATAGACAGACAAAAATTCTAAAAACTATGGATTCGGCCTCTGTAGCCATAATAACGTCTATTTCAATAAGATTTTCCAAAAAATATTTAATGTACAGATTTGATTCAGTTAGAATATTATTATATGTATAGATTTACTAATCGCTAGTGCTCATTATCTGGTGACGCGCAGTCTACTAGGTATTCCTTATCTCAACCAGCATACTGACTCTTTATGCTCGAACAAGACTTTTTATTTGCGAAACACTGGCATTCCGGGTCAGGCGGGTCACCCTTTCCTGACTTCACATCGATATTTTTATTGAACAAAGTTGCTTTAATTAATATAACTGTTTCAGACTTAATCTATTCTATGAACACAATCTCTAATAGAGGAAGTTGTTGATTGTTTGAGTTAATTAGTATTTATTATATATAACCTTATTTGTTACCGCAAACTCTTTGTTTGAAACAACCGTCTCTAAACCCTGCTGCTACGAATATCTATGCCTAACTCTTAAGTTATCAGTCTCAGTATCTCATGCGAGTAACTTTAATTTTTAACCGACTTCCTCAAAAAGGAGGAAGTTCTCAATTCGGCTGTATGTTCTTTTTTTATGTTTGTTACCTCAGAACTCTGTCATTTATTAACCGATTTTGACAATTTTTGTTTTGTTTGAAAGTGTATACTTCCAGATTGGTCCCATTTAAATTTCAAAAAAAAATACTACCCCTAAGGGTGGAAAAATAGCAAATGATCAAATTAACCTACTTCTAATTGTCATATTGACTTGAAACTTTGCAAGTGTTTCTATTTCCTAGTTCTAGTCGGTGTCAGCCGATACAAAGCAAAGCACACCGACTTCGAAAATATTTGATTAGGTATGTATAGTAAATGAAAACTACCAATCAGTTATTTTTTACTTTTTAGTTCTTTTGTTTGAAGTCGGTTTTAATTTTTTTGTTATTGAATATTAAGCACGATAAGTATTTAATTCGGGTGTAGCTCTCTTGTGTATATATATTGGTATCTTCACCAATAGTGAACGGATTATTACGGATTTTAGTTTAATGATTAGCTAATACTTTAAGATATTCTTATATGTAAATCAATACATAATATACATACCCGTAGGTATATATAGCAAGTTATATTAGTAGCTAACTCATTTCTCATTATCGTGCATTATATTGAGAATAGCCGTGAGCAAACTTCTTACCTAATAAATTCGAACTACTATTATAGGCAAAAGTTTGTATATGTTCGTCTATTTTTGTTTCTTGTTCACCTTGAAGCGGCTAGACTGAATTGAATGAAATTTGGAATATGGATAGACTGGATATATAACTTAGAGTAATAGGCTATATGCCACTTGGTACCTAGAACAGCACCCGACGTATCCGAGGATAAGTCGTTAGTTCATTATAAATTCCTATTCAACTTTTCTTTAAATATACATTTTGGTTGTTTACATAGCATTTAATAATTCTGTAAATTAATTTGCTTGGCTATTTTGTAAAAAAAATTCAATCTACTGACAAAACCCATCCGTCTAGCCCACGTCTAATCAAGAACATGATTCCCACGGCACGGCTCCTACGCATGCTTATTCACAATGTTTGTCATTTGCTCTAATTGATCTAAGATCTAGTTGAGAATTAAATCGTAACTCATCAAAGTGTGAATATAGTGTGCGTGACTCATTCAGTTTTTGGGGTCAAGATGTTGCTTTATGCTAAATTTGTTTTTAAATTTAAATATATTTCATACTTTTTGGCTGTTCTAATATTATTTGGTACCTTCAAAACTTTTTATTTAATTTTTAATTTTTTTACTAAATTTGTTAGTTTAACATTTTATATTTATATCCTATTTTATTTAAACATAATTTCAATATAAAGACAATGTACGTCTTCTATAAAATCACCTACAACTTTATTTCTTACATTGTCTAAAGCTAAGTTCATTCGAATATAATTTACTTAAAGCTCAAAAACGACTCCACATTTGGCAATCCAGAGAAACCTTCAAAATTTTTAGAAGCAATTACATTGTGACCAGGGTTGATTGTCGTGTGAACAGCGGAACGGGTTAAGAGGTGTTAATTGTGCGTGATTGAATGTTTTCTCAGGGCAGAATTTCAATTGGACGCAATTGTTTGTCTGCCTGTTTTTACTACGGAAATCGTATTCTTCTCTTTCTTACTTATGTAATGTTGTACATCGTTATATCATTTGTCCTGCTCTTTCAGACAATGCCGGTTTTCAGCACGTTGTACGCTTTTGCTTTTAATATTCCGATACTGAAAAAACTCCTTTTCGATCAAAATATTTGTTTCCAAAAGTTAAGCTAATATGTTTATAATTTTGGAATACAAAAAAGTTAATATTATAATTCTTTATCTTTTTGCTTATAAGGATCACCGACTGAACTTGTAAAATTAATATCATCATGAAAATCATACCTATATTCTTCATCAACTTAATAAACTATATAAATTAGGCACAATAAAACAAAATTTACAAAAATATAGGTTTCTTAATTAAAATTCTTTTAGAAGTACATAATACTAAATATATTTAGTTAACTAAAGTGATTAATTTTTTCAACGCAATCCCACAAGTATTTCTAAGGTCAAAAGCTCGTGATGGCATAATAAAATCATGCTTGAAACTAAATCCCGTGAGACCACACTTGAGAATAATTAGGTCAAAGTCATAGCGCTCTGCAATTACCAATACTTGCTTCTCTATCGCAGTATAGACGAAAATTGTTCTAATGTCGGACAGAAGACGTAAAAAGCGCATAAAAAAATACAAAAATTTTGCTGATGAAGAAAAGTACTTTGTAACCTTTTTCAACATTCATATTAGGAAATTGATAGAGTATGTATTGATTTCATATTATAGTAAAAATATATAAACACATATAATATGTTTAAGGTAAAAGTTGTTGTTGTGTATTTTAATAAGTATACATACTTCTGGATTTTATAATATTCTTCATAATAGGAGGGTGCGAGGTTACCAGTCGGTGGTTTCTTAGCAATCTGAAACCTAAGCAAAACTAATCTAACTGAAACTTAATAGGTACATGAGCTAGCCCATAATCATTAAATACCAAACAACGATACGCTCTGTTTAACATATCTTTCGACATATAATATAAATAAAAAAATCACCGACTACTGTAGCGTTTCAATCAATTTCATTCGTAGTTATGATTCATGTCGCATCGCTCAAATCATTGGTCAGAGAGCCGCCGACGTTTGAAGTCGGCCGGCCATTTCACAACCTAATTCGCCGACAGGAAGATTCTAATAGGTTTAAGATTTAAAACTGCTGGGTCATAGGCGACATTACTCTGTCCGAGTTTTGGGCGTGGTACGACTTAGGACTGCATTGTTAAATTCCGTTGATGTATTTTTTATTTATTTATTTATTTATGTACCATAAAATATACGTTATACAAAATAAAATAACAAAATGTTGACAAAGGATAACTTATCTCTTTAAGAGATTTCTTACAGAAACCCTTCAGAAGTGAGAAAATAAGTTAATATAGTGCGGTGTAGGTACAGTACAGCATTAAATGGAATTGTCTTAATATTAAAATACATATATTAACTAAATATTATGATTATACAAATATATATATACACATATACATACATACAAACATATATATATACTTACATATAAATACATACTTATCTACAATAATTTATGTCTGATTTGATAAATAGTACTGTTTAATTCTAAACTTAAATGTAGTGAATGAGGGATCATCTTTGAATATTTTGATATTAATTTGAATGGACCTATATTTAAAAATTTGAAAGGACAAGAGAAAACAAAAAAAAGAAAACATATTATGATTCCTCAACCAATCCTTACTAATTGTAATAAATATAAAAATGATGTTAATTTGCCATTTTATACGCTATAACAGAGCGGTTTGTCAGAGTGATCCAAGTCATTTTTGCAAAAAGTTATAGTTGGGTGGAATATTGGACAGTTGCACAGAGTTGCTTTTTGACGGGTTTATACGTATTGAACAGTAACTTATAATTAGTTAATTATTTTTACATATGATATGCATAATCTAAATTACATGCAAAGAACGAGGTACTTTGATTCTTAAATCCTCGCAATCAACAAATCATCCTCTGGACCGCAGTTTCAAAGAGCCTATTAATAATAAATTTGGGCAAATCGCCTTTTGTGCTCAGGGATTTACGCCACGTGTGTGCCATTACTCTAATAGCTGGAATCTTCAGCCGCGTAATCAGAGCGAGAGGGTTTTAAAATTAACATTGGAAGTTATGTGCGTTGGATTTTTGTTCGTTCAAAGTTGACATACAGATTGTTTTTATCGTAGAAAAGGATTTTTTTTTCTAATATGCGCAAAATATGTGTATGGTATCTATTAAAAACAGTGTAAAACAGGTTTTTACATATATCTTCTTCAACTATCTACTAGAAATACCAGATTACTTAAATATTGATATATAATTTTAATACTTTTAATTACAGGTGAGATATCTAAGTTCACGCAGCTGATACTTAATATGTTTATCATATTGATTAAAGTTACGGTCTTATTAAGACTAAATGCGGTATTAGTTACTAAACAATCGTCGGTAGTCCAATTGTGAGCTTTTTCACCATAATCAATTCTAAAATGATTGGCAGTGGTAGCCCAGTGGTAACGCGCTTACTTGAAAAACCGATTGAAGATGGTTCAAATCTCCGGTCTTGCACCTCTAGTATTTTCTTGTATATATTTAAGGCAAAACATCGTGAGGAAACTTGCATGTCTGAGAGGACCTAGCAAGTTTTCGAAAGACACGTGAAGTCCGCCAACCCGCACTTGACTAGCGTTGTGGACTATGGCCTGATCCCCCTTATATTGTAGAGAGACCCGTTCCCAGCAGTGGGCCGTTAAGAAGAGACGAATACAAACATACATTTCTAGAATTATCGATTTTTAGCGATAAAGAACAATGAAATATGCAAGATACATTTTAGTCATCACTAATAAATAGAAAACTTTAGTAAAAGATAATATTGTGTGATTAAAAAAACTAATTACTCATCGTTGTGATTGACAGATGCTTAAATTTTATTACGTATTAAGATTTAATGCGTGGTCGCTTAGTGTGAGAAGCGGATGTAGGATGCTGCCAAGGACATGCTTTTATTGTCGTTTTGTGACATGTGTGACTTGGAGATCTCTTCACTTGTATTTCGCGACCATTTAAATTGATAGTAATTGATTTGCTAATGTTTCTTTTGAATATTCTTGTAAATAGGGGAGAGCGGGGTTGGAAGTTCCGATTTTCAAATAACATGAAATTTTATTATAAAAATGAAGGGTTTCATTTTTAACATGTGCAAATATTGAATGGATGTTTATTGGTTTTTGTAATATTATAGTCATTTATACTAATATTTCAATAGTTTTTTTTACAGAAGCAATTTTTTGTCAAATTTCGGAGCGGAACATTCAGCCCCGCTTTGGGGCGAGTTGTTCCATCGTTGGGGCAAATTGTTCCACTTAGATTATAACAATAATCTATCCGAATAACATAGGTTTTATAAAATAAAACAACCATCTGTATATATTTATGATGTAATGTTTAAGTTATGCAAAAATAAACTTAAAAAAACAACAAACTATTACTGGTACAAAACATTACTGGTCCAGATAAACTTTTTGTAACGTTAAAAAACAACAAATCCTAAATGGTGAGCCCCAGATAAACGTTTCTTTACTTAGTTAACATATAATGGACATCTATCAACTTATAAATCTTATCATATGCATAACTTGACTTCAAGAAACAACAAAACATAATCTCCAAATAAACTTATTTTTATTTGTTTCAATTATTAATCATCAGTCTTACTTTCATCAGGTGTAATTAAATTTGGCCATCTCCATTCTCGTTCATCAGGAATCTTATACGACACTCATTTCTTCATCTGACTCACAGTTGGGACACACATAAGTACGCCTCTAAACATTTGATACGAACCCAATTTTTACACATGATACATTCTATCTATTGTTCTCTTGGACGAAAATTTGAATATGCATCACAACAAATTATGCCGTACCATTCTAGATCGTGCTAATATGTCAGTCTCGTTTTCTTGTAACACTCTTCGTTTAGCTTTTCCTTGAGATTTTCCCTTCCCTTTCCCGTTGGTTTTATCTTTTCCTTTACTATTTTGTTTGTTTTTCCTTATCCTTTCTTTGTAATGTCTTCATTCTTTTTTGTCTTCTTCTTTGTCTGTTCTTCGACTAACGCATTGTGTCTGGCATGTCAGTTAAAATAGATTTTTTGTTATATCCAGTGAAACAGTCAGCTCCAGCAAATTTCAGGTTCTCTTGCCACAGTTTAAAAGAATCTCGGAGGAGTCTCGGAGGTTTTACCTTCCTCTGTCTTATGCTTGTAATTTCGCATCCTTAAAATGAAAAAAATGGTCTAAAGTATTTTAGGTATACGACGAAGGTAAATTGGGGTAAGTTGTTCCTGGGAACAACCAGCCCCGTCAGGAAGGAACTTATTACCCCAAATTACGTTTATATACGAAGACTGACATACTGGCAAACTAATATAATAAATTATAAAAATACTTATGCGACAATATACCTTACCAATATCACTACAATTTCGGAAAGTTACGTATGAATCGGTTCATAATAAACATAGATAGACCAAATAGTTTAAGCACGAAAAAATTTACTTACGTGACGTTTTGACAGCTACATGCACACAGCCACTCAACCTTCGTCGCCGGAGTAACTAAAATGGCTGACGGAGCAGCGCGTTACCTGATGCTTTAACGGCGCACTTTACATCTATTGCTATGTCTTTCCCTTACAAAGTTATTACCGTCGGAACTACTTACCCCGGTAACTTCCAGCCCCGCTCTCCCTATATGTTGCAAGGTAAAGGATTTAATTTTATATGCCCTTAACCTTTAATGTGTTTTTTCTAACTAATTTCAATGTTTAAGTCTAGAGAATATAATTATCGATATGCGTTTTTTAAAGCTATAACTAAATTTTAGAAATATCTTATATAGTATAATTATAAATGCAATCTTAAGGTATTTAAAGAAAGTCTAAGTCCAATGGCAAGCATTCTATTGGTTGTTAGTAATGAAAAACTTCACTGCTTTCGATATACGTATCTAACTCAAATTTTGATATAAATCAAGTTTTGGTCAGTGCGCGTCACCTTTGTACAATGTTCATTGTACATTTGTACTAAAAATGTTATTAAATTTTTTACGCTAAGATTAGTAAAATGTCTTAAGAAACGCCTTATTTTTGATTTTATCGCCCTCCTTTCTGTTAGTCCTCTATAAGCTATCAAAAATTAAAAAAAGTAATAGAATTAGCACAAATTCTAAAATTGACAATATAGGTATATCTAGATATTTATTTATTTATTTATTATAAAGGCTTACTAACTAAATTTACATAAAAACATTTTTTCAACATTATAATTTACCACTTGCTATTCAGTTACTTATTAAACAGACTGAATTACTAAAAATCGTCTTACTCTCTATTGTACAGAGGAAATAAATCGGTTAGAGCAATAATAGAGGCGCGTGTCACCGGTAATTCATTTAGGGTGGCGAGTGCGATGGACAATTGGATTTACATCCTGATGATGGATGGCACTCCCAAATCAAAGGAAAGGTGCATTTTGCTTTGCTAGAAATGTTTATGTTAAATAACGTCTGGCATAGCGAGAAATATTATTTTGTTTTGTTACGCAGATAATGATCTTATAAATGCTAGCATATTGTGTGAGAATTTTAAATAAAAAAAAACTTTTTAAGTCATATTTTCCTATGATATTTCATATTTTTACAGCATATAAAATCATTACACTTAGTTACTAAGACGATATATATATATTTACTTATATTTACTAAAGTTTAGTAGCTATAGTATAAAGAGAAATAAATTTTAATTACAAGCTTTTATTATTAATACATCTAATTATACTTTCGCGTAATTTGATAAATCGAGAAAAGTTATAAAAAAGAACTAAATAGAAATATAGTATAATCGGATCGATAACGTGACATCACACTGCTACCTATAATAAATTCTAAAGTTATGTGTGTATGTTTCTTATATCTTCACGCTTTAGATCAGGGTTTCCCAACCTTTCTACTGTTCCCTGGATTTAAAAAATATTTTGATGCCCCCTTAGTTTTTTTATTTTAATAAAACACACATTGTTTTAACGATTTTAATTGATTTTAATTTTAAGTCATATTTACTTTAATGATAGATTGCAATCTGGAGTAACACGAAAGCTTATATTAGTATTAAAATTTTCTAAAAGGTGGCGCTGTATATATAAATATATATATATATATATATATACATATATATATATATATATATATATATATATACATCTAGGAACGCATCCGAGTGAAGTAAGAGTAAGTCACTAGTATGCAATAACATTAAAAATCAATGTATCCAATAGTACGGTCAAATTTAATAACAGCCGGTGTTCGATCAGACAAATCGGATTACGCTCGGGATCAGATGTCTTCCAAATTAGAACTACCATTTCATATTAATTGTTTTCTTTTATCTTATTGTGAGATTTTATCCTATTACATGTTATAGAAAAGATAAATCGTAGTAAACATTTTTGTATGAAAAGGTTTTATTTTTTTTAGGTCCCAACAATTAAATGTTAAAGCTACAATTAAATTGTTTTTCTGAAGAGGTAAATAATTTTTTATATATTTATTGTGCTTTAAAGGATCAATATTTAAAATGAACATAAGTCTGTCTGTTTCTCTGTATATTCTATGTATTTTTAAACCATTCATCTCAATGCAATTTAATTTTATAGGGTTACCTTATTATGTCTGCTGAGAAAGGTTTCTGATAGCACCATCATTCTACTATAGGTGGCGAGAGATCTATAAAGATTTTGTTGTAATTTTAAATTTATTAGTGTAACAAAATAGGATGGAACCTAGTCTGCTATTTTAATATATAACTACTTAGGTCATAGGTGGGTTAGTGCTCCGCACTTCGCACCGACTCTAAGATCCGACACACACAAGACGATTAGATTGTGGTCAATTTAACCAAATCGCAGTGTTTGTGTGAAGTGGTCGCATAATACAAATTCTAATTCAAAATATTTGATTCAGCATTAAATTATTACAATTTTTTACTGAACGTCATGACTACTACTAGTTCGGAAAGAACAAGCCTTAGACCTGAGAAGAAACTCAGCGGGACCAATATTATTATTATTATTATACGCAGTATTGAATAAATACCTAATAGGCATCTAACTAGTTGGTTGCTAGAGACCATGGTCATTATCGTGGTTACCAGAGGAACCCCTAGACATAAAGGTATAAAAAGTAGGTATATCTTAGCTTACTGGTGAAAAACATTAAATATCGATAATATTTTCGAGTTTACCTCCTACATTCATATCGCTTACAATCTTAACGCTTAACGATTAATATGGAATAGATAGATTATAATATATAAGTATATATATTCATAAGGTATGATGAGATTTACATATACCTATGAGATACTTGAGAAATGCAAGCAATCTTCCCCATACAAACTTTCATCCCCTTTTCACCCGATTACATAATTTCCGAGTTAAAAATATATGATATCCTTTCCAGGGTCTCAAACTATCTTTATACCAAATTTCATCTAAATCGATTTAACTGGTTTTTACTTTATCCATTACAAACAAACAAACATACAAAAACATTTTTCTTTCTACATATTTATAATATTGAGTATAGATACAGATCACATAACTTTGAAGTACAGTTAGAGAGTAGAAAAATATAAAATGTAAATTAATCAAGCGTTTTAAATTAAGATCTTGTTCATACGTCAGAACAATTTAAATGATGCAAAAGAATTTAGTTTGTAACTGCGTAGGGTCATAGAACTGGGGACGCGTTATTGTAACGATTTAATTTTCTCCCCTATGTGGGGGTTTGTGTGTTCGTTTCATATCTAGTTTCGAATGAAATCATTACTTTTTATCACTGGTTTTTAATTGCATAGTACAAATTTGATTTTTAAAGATTTTTGAAGTTAAAACCTCTATAGGCAGGTTTGGATGGGGAGTATTTCAAGTATTCTAAATCTTTCTGTATAGTAAGCCTCAGTAATAGCCCGGAGTTGGGAAGTTGGCGGTGTTTCACCCCCGTGCCTCGGAGAGCACGTAAAGCCGTCGGTCCTGCGCCTTAACTCTCACTGGTCGTGTCGAGCATTCGTCCCACCGGAGTATGAGAGTGACAGGAATAGAGAGTGCACGTTGTGTCTGCGCGTACACTTGTGCACTATAATATCTCCTGCGCAGTTGGCTAGTCTCAATGAGATTGGCCGCCGTGGCCGGAATCGGTCAGGAGAACATCATCATTTCAAGTAAGTCGTCATCGACATGGTCACGTGACCTAACGCTAACACTCAGTGTGCCGATAGATGTCAAAACCAGATAAATGTAAACAGTCTTAAATTACAAATTTTAATTTAAAATCTATTCTAAACGAAAACCTCCGTTTAGTTATTTTTTACATTTTAGTGCCTGGAAGTCGGTTTTGTTTTATGTTAAAAAGTTTTTATTATTGCATTTTTAGTGTAGACGTAATAAGCAGGTAATTTGTTAGAACAAAGTTTTTTAATAACATATTCGATTAAACAATTTATTTAAAAAAAATATTTATTGTTGATTTTTAAAAAAAACCGTTCGACCGATTTCGATAAAATTTATATGGGATCACCTGGGAAGTATACCCTTTGAAACAAAAAAAATATTTCCAAATCGGTTCAGGCGTCTTCGAGTAATCGGTGAACTTACATAAAAAAAAAGATTCCGACTAATTGAGAACCTCCTCCTTTTTGTAATTGGAAGTCGGTAAAAAATCTTTTCTAAATACAAAATTTGATCCAAATCGTTAGCACCGTTTCCGACAGACTTACATTTATAATTAATTTTATAAGAATTGCTCATTTAATGTTACCTATAACATACTAACGACTTATCCTTACTTTGCTCAGGTTCCTCCCTAGGTTTGGACGCTTAGTATGGATTAGATTTTTTTTTATTTTTTTTGTTTTCCAATGTTTTAATAGTTATTCTGCTATTCGGGGTGAAGACAAATCCAACAAAACAAAGATCATAAAAATCGGTTCAGCCCGACCCGGACTTTGTTTTATATATATAGATGACCAATTTATATATTAAGTACCTACATATATATAAAACATAAAAGTTAAAATAAGACATTTAATTTTAAACTGCTACACGAATCCTTTTATCTTCATTAATACAGCAATACGCTTAAAATATCCACTAAAAGATCCAAATATCAAGCCATTGGAAAATTGTAAATTAATTTTTACTTGCATTTCGCATCAGTACCTCCTTTGTGGGGAGCCTTTGACCAATCACAATTGTACTGTTCGTAATACCTTGGCCGGTAATGTGCGATAAATTGTTGTGCATTAGAAATAATTTTTGTAAAGTTGAACTTTCAGATAGTCTCTACTTAATCATCACATATTATTGGTAGAGTCAATTTTATTTCAATGAAAATGAAAACAAAATTCTATATATATGTAACTATATATCTTATATACATATTGCAGGCACAGAAACATACACACATATATTTATTACATGTTTATGACATATTTTAATAAAAAAAAGAGTGACATCAAAAAGGCGTTCTATTAGACGCATGATTTTGATTTCTATTGCAATAAAATAAATGTAAATAATCTAAAATAGCTGCGACGGCCATACATATATTTATAAAGTGTATGTATATATATATATATATATATATATATATATATATATATATATATATATATATTCGTGCACTTAATTGATCTGATATATAACAATATCTCTCACATGCCTGAGTTGACTGGAAGATATTCTTCTAGGGCTAAGTCCACCTTTGCCTGTCTCTAACATGCAATGTCTGTATTGTTTTTCGTAGTGCAATAAAGAATATTATACGAATATATCTTTGGCTGGGCAGTTATAAGAAACGTACATATCATGTCGTCCTTCAATACCATTTTTTTTGTAATAAAATGTAACAGACTAGACTGTCCTTAGTTTGTTCAGACACTACAATTTACAAGTTTTTAAGTATTTACAGTAAGCCATACTTCCATTCTTAATATTATAAATGTGAAAGTGTGTTTGTTTGTTTGTGTTTCTTTCACGTCGAAACGGCTTGGTGGATTGGCGTGATTTTTTGTGTGGAGATAGTTGGAGGGCTGGAGAGTGACATAGGCTACTTTTTACCGCGGAAGATTATCTCTTTCCCACGAAAAACACGTTATAATACAATCCAAAAAAATATTTATGATCAGAATTACTTGAAACTTGGTATTAATACTCTTCAATACATCAATACAATTAATTAAATATGTGTTATAACCTTTTTCGGAATTCATCCCATAAGGGGGTAAAATAGTGGATGAACGTTTGTATGAAATTACCTTTTTAGGGATTTTTTGTACTTATAGCGTGAGCGAAGCCGCGGGTTCTGCTAGTATTTTATAATTTGTAAAGAACATGACGCAGATACATATGTACTAGAATTATGGTAGTCATCATAATTCAGCCCTTATAATATCCTGGGTAACGGTGACTGCAGTATTCATTACGAGGGGGATCAGGCCATAGTACACCATGCTGGCTAAGTACGGGTTGGTGGACTTCACATTTCCTTAGAAAACAAGTGAGAAACTCTCAGAAATTCAGAATTTTCTTCGTTATAAAGCAAGTAAAAATTATTTTAAGAATGTTTTACACATAAAAATATCAGAGGTGTGATTTCGCAATTATAATATTAATGAGGATTACGGGAACATTGAATATTATCTATACGAATATTATAAAGAGGTAAAGTTTGTGAGATTGTGAGTTTGGGAGTGTGTGACGTTGTAAGTGTTAATCTCTGGATCTACTGGAAAGGACACAGAATACTTTTTATCCCAGAAATCATCCCTTAAGGGGGAGAAAATGGGGATGAAAGTTTGTATGAGGAATCAAGCTAGGGACGAACCCGAGCGAAGCAAGTATGAGTCAAAGTAGGTAAGTACTGACATTTAAATTATTTTAGTTATTTTACTTTAAGTACCGGATTTTTTTCTTAAATTATATAGGTATGGGAATACCTTTGGAATTATATCTATTCAATAAAAAAAGATTCATGATTTGTAGCATTTTCACAAAAAAACATATTAATTAAGCAATTTTTTTCATATTTTATCTTATAAGTACTATATGACTGCGTAAATAAAACAGTACTGTATTCAGTAAGAATTTTACGAGTCACTTTGTACAGTCACCTTTTTAAGAGAGTCCAAGTCATCTTTCGTACGATAGCTACCATTGATTCGGATGGCAGTTCTGCTGAGAAGAACCGGCGACAAACTGAACACGTTACTTCACAGTTACAGTGCTCTTAATACAAATTAATGTCTATCCCCTATATAATCAATTCATTTTATTTTCACACATTTTTATCTACTAAAACCTCTTGAACAAAGATATATGCTTTTCCAAGAAAAGCATAAATATAATAATACAATATTTATTTTAGCACTAGCAACTCACCCTCGCTCCGCTCGGGGTCGTCTCTACTTACGTTTTAACGTTTAGTATAGATTTCTCAGAGATAATATATTTTCTCGCAGTAAAAAGTATACTATATGTTGACCCAGATAACCAGATATCATCATACCCATCGAAATCTGTCTTGTGGTTTTCTTGTGATGCGTTCCCAGACAGACAGACAGACAAAAAATCGAAAAATTGTATATTCGGCCCTTGTATCGATAATAATGACTATTTCAAGAAGATTTTCCAAAAAATATTTATTGCACAGATTCGGATTAATTACATTTTTATTATATGTATAGATTTTTTATTAACTACTTAATTCTAATTAGCAATTTTTAGTACGCTGAAAGCTTCTCGCACAGGGTAAACGCTTGCGGTAAATCGGTTTTGTAGTTTCGTAGTAGGCAAATAGTTTTAAGGCAAAATTTTCTATTTTTGCTCACTTCTAGCGGAAAACCAATGATAAAAAATTACACTATTTTATTATTGTCACAATTGAGAATAGGAAAGGTTTTATTTACTTTTAGTGATTACGAACCTACTAATATTATAAATGCGAAAGTTTGTGAGGATGTATGGATGTTTGTTACACTTTCACGCAAAAACTACTGAGTGAATTTTAATAAAACTTTACAATAATATAGCTCATACATCAGAATAACTTATAAGCTATTTTTATCCCAGAAAAATATACGGTTCCCGTGGGATAGATTTGTTTTTGTTTTTCTAGAGGCGAACATGAGAGAAGCGACGGTGAGCCGCTAGTATTTAAATAAAGCTCAACTGAACAAAAATTCAAAATGTTAAATTAAAATAGGTTTAATTCATATTCATAATCTATGCCTGTTATTAAAGAACAATCAAGAGATAATTTCAAATAGTTTTATTATTACAATATTACCTTAATAGCTCACCCTCGCTTCGCTTGGGTTCGTCCCTAGCTTGATTCCCTTTTTTTTTTTTTTTTAACTTTGGGAAATGCATTTACGCACGACGTGTGGGGCTCACCGGCGTAATACAGCCAGTACTACCCACTAAAACCCAACAAAACCTTCCCCCGTCTTAATGGGGCGACGCAGGATCGCTTACGCATTCAACTACGACGCCCCGACGGCAGGTCTGCCAAAGCAGACCACCACAACCATGGGGTTGCTCCAAGGTCCACTCTGCTATCAGAGAAGTACCAGGAGCAACCCGCAAGGTACACCGCCCCCCGAAGAGGGCCACCTCCCACCGCCCACCGAAGTGGGCAACCTCCCTGTGCGTTTCTTAACTTCGCTACTACTACTGAGCCCCCCCACCACGACAAGGTGAACGCACGTTGGGGGGGTAGCTTGATTCCCTATATAAACTTTCATCCCCATTTTCATCCCTATAAAGGATGATTTCCGGGATACAAAGTATTCTATGTACTTCCCAGGGTCTCAAACTATCATCTTACCAAATTTCATCTAAACCGGTGCAGTAGATACAGAGATTACCCCCTACAACGTCACAAATTCACAATTTCACAAACTTTACCTCTTTATAATATTAGTATAGATTTCTTACATTTACCTATTAATATAAAGAGGTAAAATTTGTAATATAAAAGGTAAAACTTGTAAGTCATTGAAAACGAGTGCAAATGATCTTTAGTCGATTTTTTCAGCAGAGTGGATCATAGATTGTTATTTTATCTAACTAGAATATACTTACATATTGTTAGATATAAAAGTAACTATATATATACAACTAAATATGTATGTATACGAGTATGACTGCAATAAAATTTGTACTGTTTTTGTCTCAAAATCAATACTAACAAAAAATTATGTTTATTATAATTAAAACAGTAAGTACATCAGCGTCAAAAGCTCTCTAAAACTAAAATTTTTACTCTCGAATGGGATTTTTTGTTGTAATTTATATGACTTTAGACGAGCCTCGCTTCTATACTTTAAAAATAAAAGGCGAAAATATAAAATAAATACGTACGATCAAAATTTAAAAAAAAAAGAAGAATTTTGTTACTAGGTAAGTATATCAGCTCGAATTACACTTGCAAAATTCAAAGCCCACACGGCTATTAGTAGTGCGCTAAAATCGCGTTCTTTTTGTTTATAGGTATACTTTTCTGTTTTATTTTACTAGTTACATAATGGTGAAGCAAATTAAAGTTTGCTAAATATTACTTAAGGTACGACGAATGTACGGGAATCGAACTCACTATCTACATGACGCAGTAAAAATACTAAACTGATGCGTACCACGAAATATGTTAGCTTGAAATACATAGCCCTAGCATGCATCAGAAATTGTCCAATAGGAAAAAAATATCAATCCAAAAATCGATTTTACTATTAACATTATGATTTGTCTATATACTAGCGACTCACTCACTTCGCTCGGGTTCTTTCTTAGGTGATTCTTCAAATTGACATATTTTTTTTAAATTTATGAAACAATTTTTATTGAGATATCAAAGAAATACTAAAGGTTAAGTGAAGCTTACCACAATATATAAGTAAAAACCACACCTAAATCGGTTAGACCCTTTCTAAGATTAGCGCGCACAAAACCACAGACAAACAGACAAAAATTCTAAAATTATTGTTTTGGGTTCTATTCCGTTAATAAAGACCCTCAATATTAGTTTTTCTCAAATATCTTCCGCGCACAGACAGCGATCAGTTACAATTTTATTATAAGTAGTTATGTATAGATTATATTTTAAAATAATACCTATATGTATGTATAAGGACTCTTTAATATTGTTATATCGTACCATTCGATCAGTCTTGCTCATAAAAAAATGTGATTATTGGTTCTTCCATCTTAACGCCATTTTTCTTTCATAAAGATAGATTATGGGCAAAAGAAAACTGGTACTTTTTGTCTAGGTTCTATAAAGATACCTAAACTGGGCCTAGGTAGTTAGGTACTTGTTCAAATTGAAAAGTTACAATAATAATAATTTAAATAATTAATAGAAAATATTTCGTCTGTTATATTTATTTGTCAAAAACACTAAAAGGAAATGATAGAAATAGCGCTCAACACACAAACTGAAGTGGGAAATTTTGTTGAAAGTTCTCAGACCAAACATATGTTACTTATAACACTTTTTTTAATGCAATATAAAAATATTTACCTCAAGCAAGAATCGAATCCGTGACCAAGCAATGAAATAAGTACACAAATGACAAATAAAAAATAAACAAAGCTTTACAAACTTTATAAATAACTTTAATAGAATTTCATATATTGAATATGATTATTCAAATTGTTTTGTAATATCCATTATATAACTATTTTTTTTATAATAAAACAACTGAAGGCTCAAAAATGGTTGAATTAGAAATATGTAGAAAGTATAACAATCGATATTTTATATTAAATAAACAAAAGAAAATTAAGAATTAAGTATAGAAGTATGGCTTCACTTATCCCTTACATTATTATTTTCTAAAATTTTGTACAACTTTAGAGAATGTATAAGTTGTATTAATTATTAATATATATTTATGCTTTTTAGAAGTTTGGTTTTTTTTTAACTATTCGATAATTCCTTATAAATATTTTTTTTCCTTTGTACATCCATTATTAAGTTATATTGTTAAAAAATTAAAAATTAATAAGTATCTTCTTATAGAGACTTTGAATGCAGAGTATAATTTGCAATTTTTGTTGTCAAGTTATTTTTGTATATAGATTGTATATTAGCAGTTAACTAAAGTGCGATTCTAAATTTGTAAATGGAGTACATATATAAAGTATTTTAATAAGAAAGTGGTTTCTAACTAGAAAAGAACTATGTGTACGAAAAACAAATATTAAATGAAACTTAATGAAAATTCTGAAATTCCATTTTAATACCATATAATATTTAAAGTTAAAATTATAATTAACAGGTATCTAACTATTTCACAAATGAAAATGATACAACTATTCTAACTCTACACACCAAAAACTTTATGGAGCTTTTAATAACATTTGACAACACTCAGTATTAGTTCCAAAACTTCTTCAATATTAAGCTAAAGTGAAAAAGCTTAGAAGTTTAACCTACCTTTTGGGGTGACAACTCTGAAAGCGCTGTTGCTCGGCCTTGGCGATCCTTCACCCGGGGAATTACCACTTCTAACCATAGAAAAGTCCAAAGGCATCGGCGGCATCGCACTTATTTCCATCGTAATTTAACCAAACAAATAACATAACACACAAAAATACCGACGTGCGAGCGGCGCGAGAAACGAATATCTATTAAGGCACTCTACGGTAGCTCTCCATCGGCTTTTACGTTTATAAAGACGAATTTACAAACGATTTCACTGTATTTTCGACCTTATTAACGTTTTGGGGCGTGGTCAACCAAGCCCCGCCCAGACCCCCCGCCATACGCGTGACAATCACTTTGTATAGGTAACACAATAATATGATTCCTGATAGATTTTATTGTTCCGGCATGCATTTATTCGCGACCCATTTCATGGTTTTATTTTAGGTTCTTTTTATGCAATTTTGGTACTTTTTGGTTCTTTTTTACTTATTATTAATAACAAGTATTGTAGATGAATATATAGTTTTATTAATTAGTATGAATTTGGTTTTTGTTCTTTAATAATTAAAAGAAGTAGGTATATTAAGTTATTTTATACAAAATATGTATATACTTATGTAAGAATAAATAATTTTACGATAACATAGTGTGATGTAACTTATTACAATATAAAGAGATAAGAGATTTTCTATAGGTTTATTGTTTTACGTGTTAATATATTTATTATTTTTATATACGGTTCAGTTATTTTATTATTAAATACCATTAATTTAAATAAATATATTATTTTTCCAGAAAGAAAATTGAAACTTCTAATAAAGTAATTGATTGCATGTTAAATATCCAAAGTCGATTTATAAAATAGTCTTATAAAGACACAATGATATTTTTATTTATTTATTTACTAAGAACATCATTTTCGCATATAATATCATAAACAGTTTCTATGTTAATAACTGCATTAGTTATACAACTGAGATATAATTGGACTATGTAGGTACCTATGCTTAGGTCGTGTGTTCGATTCCCGTCCGAAACAAATAGCTACATACTAGGTATGAGACTTAGTGTTAATACAATTTTATTATGAGTAGTGTACTTTATCGTAGAGCATTCATTAAGCATAGAAAAAAATGTTAATAAACTTTTTTTTCTGATTTTCTGCTTTTATTTTCACTTTTTTTGCGGCTGATTTTTCCAACATAATAGATGCTTTATAGTTTTCTATCACAATATTCATGAGATTTAACATAATGTAAATAAATTAAAAATAATATTAATTTAAATCTATACTAATATATAAATGCGAAAGTAACTCGGCCTGTCTGTCACCTTTCACGCTTAATCCGCTGAACCGTTTTAGACGAAATTTGGTATGGAGATAGTTTGGAGATTGTGGGAAGGACATAGGTATTGATATAACATATGTATAGATAAACTATATAACTTAAATAACTCTATTATTAACCTTTTGCTTTTGTACAGTTATAGTTTAGTTGATGGATTTTTATCGAAAATATCTTATTCTCCTTCTACAGTAATCACTCTCTCATTTTATACTCAAAAGTTTTATTGTTACGTGTTTTTCTTCTTATCAATGAATCTGTTCTGAGTTCTTAATAATGTCTAAAGTATATTTTTTATATAGATAAAATATTAAATAAAAAATCTTCCACATTTTCTCTAGCTTTACATTTTCTAAGAGAAATCACCTATTAGCAAAAAGGTTGTTTTAGCTTATAGTATTTGGCAATCTAGCATATGTCAAAAACAGATTCTTTATATAGGACAACCAAACAGATACCTAGTCTGTCTGTTTGTCTGTCTTTCACGCTTATTTTTTTAATTTAATAAATAGATAACGCTGCAATTCAGTAGTTGCTACCAAAATGAGCTTATCCTTTGACATAATCAAATAAAGGACATTATATATTATGAGGAATTCATTATTTTTTACAATTTTAAACTGTACCTATGTATACTTTAAGAGATTTTCAAAATATAATAGTCTTATCTTCCAAGTTATGAAATAGAATCTTTTCTAAAATACTAAAGCATAAGATTCCTAAAACGTAGGTAGGTATTTGACTAGACTAATAATAATTATTGTTTTTAACTGCCTCGGTGGTGTTGGGGGGAGCATGTACAGCTGCCCACCCGGAGGTCCTGGGTTCAAGTCCCGGGTCGGGCCAAGTTTAGTTATTGAGTCTTTCTGTATATTAAGCCTCAATAACAGCCCGGAGTTGGGAAGTTGGCGGTGTTTCACCCCCGTGCCTCGGAGAGCACGTAAAGCCGTCGATCCTGCGTCTTAATTCTCACTGGTCGTGTCGAGCAGTCGTCCCACCGGAGTATGACAGTGAGAAGAATAGAGAGTGCACGTTGTGTCTGCGCGTACACTAGTGCGCTATAATATCTCCTGCGCAGTTGGCTAGTCTTAATGAGATTGGCCGCCGTAGTCGGAATCGGTCGGGAAAACATCATCATCAATTATTGTTAGTACATAAATAGTATGTATAGTATACATATAATACAAATAGCATAGAATGTAATTTTTATTTAATTCATTTTAATTTCTCAGTTTAAACATTAAAATATAAACATAATATATGTAGGTACATACTAGGGTGGCCTAAAAACAAATATTTTGTTCGAGTCTCTTGCGAAAATATGTTAGTTTAGAGCCCCCTCCAAAGCACAGTTCAAAAATAATTTTTTTAAGAGGTCGCTCAAAATTAAAAAAAAACCAAAATCGTTGAGCGACTTCTGAACATGAATATTAAATACTTTTTTTTGAAGTTGACATACTAAAGAATAGAAACAAGGCTAGAGAAATGCAAAAAGAAATCGAAACGATTTTCACTAATAAATTTCCAAATGTCATGAATATTATTCATGTTCAGAAGTCGCTCGAAAAGTTCTAAGGTTGGAAACTTGAGACTTAAAAAAATCTTGAGTGACCTTTAAGTATTAAAATATCGACTGAAAAATTTCAGAATCCTAATCATTTTTATAGAAGAAAATAGTAAAATAACGAGAAAAAAAAAGAAAAAAAACGATTTTAAATGATTTTGGAAATTCTTAAAAATTTTGAGCGACCTTTAAAAAAAAAGTTTTTGAACCTTGCTTTGGAGGGAGCTTTAAAACATGATAAATCAACATATTTTCGTAAAAGACTCAAAAAAAATCTACCTACTATTGAAACCTCGTATTTTAGTACTTAGTAACAATATAATTATATTAATAAAATTAGTGTTATTTTGAATTGATCTCAGGGACAGGAAGGATGTAGACCGTACAAAATTTTATCGGCTTTATAATTAGTTCATATTCTGATAACATATTATATCTTTCAAGGAAAATCTAATTTTTGGCCATGAATTTTAAAATAGGTAATTTAAGGGGAAGCATGTCTAGCAAGGAAAAGGGGAAGCAAGGCTAAATTCCTTTAAGCGGCACTAGATCATTCTGATCAACATCTTATATATGATATATATGATCATATAATAGGGATAGAAAACCTTTCACTGTTTAATTTAACGACCATAGCCTACTAGCGCATAGTTAGTAGGTTTGATTCTCTCGTCTGATGATAATTGTTTATATAAAAAAACTGTATTAAAATACAAGCAGCAGGTACCTATCTAAAACCGTGATTTCGCTTAGATGTAACATAGATTTTTGTAGCTTTTAAAGTTTACGTTGCTTAGATCCTATTTATAGTGAACTTGGAAAGCCAAGTGAAGCGGAGTCAAGCCTGAGTCTCGCAGCTATTAAATTTCATATGCCAATATTTTTTATCAAGATTACCTTGCATACAGTGAAGAAAAATATTGTGAGGAAACCTGCATGTTTGATAAAACCTATTTAGGTTTAAAAACGTGAAAAATCTGATTTATTTATATATCATCATGGTGAAGTATGACCTGATCTTTTTCTCATTCTGCGGTAGTACCCAAATGCGAGAGTAAGGCTGAATTGTTATCATGAATATACTAGGGACTCACCGTAACTTCTCTGGGGTTCGTCCCTAGCTTGCTTCCCAATACAAACTTTCATCCCCATTTTCACCCTCTTAAGGGATGATTTCCGAGATAAAAATATCCTTTGTCCTTCTCAGGGTCTCAAACTATCTTCTTACTAAATTTCATCTACATCGTTCCAGTAAATCCAGAGATTACCCCGTACAAACTCACAAACTCACAAACCCTCTTTATAATATTAGTATAGATTGAAGTTTTAAAATGTCCCATTGAATAGACCATGAAAGAAAATAAGAATATGCATACGTAAAAAGTCACATCAATACATATTTTCTCATCTATGTAATAGAAGGACAAACACTTCTATACATATAATACAATTGTAACTAATTCGAATCTGTATATCAAATATTTTTTGGAAAATTTAATGGAAATAGATATTATTATCGATACTGAGTCCAAATCTATAGTTTTTAGAATTTTTGTCTGTCTGTCTGTTACCGTATCACGAGAAAACCACTGGAAAGATTTTGTTGAAATTTGGTATGATTATAGCTGGATATCCGGGTCAACATATAGGATACTTTTTACCGCGGGAAAATATCTCATTTCTGAGAAAAAAAATACAAAAACTGCATTGTAAGAGTATACTAATATGTAAAACCTAAGTATTTGGTTTTTTGTCATATAACGCGGGCGGAGCCGCGGTCAATGCTAGTTCGTCTTTATTATAATAACTATTGATATCAGTATTTTTTTTATGGGCTCTGCCTAAAATCCAAAAGGAAAATTATGTAGTCATATTTTTTTTAATTCGCACAAAAGCAATTTTTTTTATTTATTCACTTCTTAATCTGTCAGAAGCTTTGCACAGATAATATAGTATTTATGTAAAAATACGGTATAATACAGCCTACAGTGTCCGCGGCATTAAGGACGACGTCACGTACCGGCATTAAAAACAATGGACGCCTCAATTTTTCACCGGCCTCGCCGAAATACTACGCTAATCCGACCAGCAGGCATATTCTGGTAAAAAAATCATAATTTGACAATTTTTTAAAGTAAATACAAACGATTCTTGATTCATAATTTAATTTGAAAAAGCTTACTTATATATACATCGATGAAAATTATTCATTAACATATAAGAATTCTCTCTTGATATACCCACAAAAATTAGAAATGGATTTGGTAGTTACCTCTTCTTTTTTAAAGTTGGTTAAAATAAACTACAAATACATCAAATATAGCAAGTATGTCAATAAAATTTTTGTTATACTTTAGCTCTCAGTGAGTTTCAGTGAGATTATAATTGACTTTATGGAGACATTTTAAGTGATGATGGAAAATCACTTAATTTTGGATTAAGAGTTTTTTTTAGAAAGACAACATATATAACATAACATATATAGATAACATAACCTACACGTATTTTGTTTTTTTTTTCATTATTGATTTTTCATTATCTGTCCTTAAACACACTTATATTTTATAGTTTTAATATAAATTATATAATTTTCTTAATTTAAAAAATTTGAAATATCGGAAAAACAGTTTTATTCATTGCATTATGCAAATCTATACAATATACATATAATAAAATTCTGCATCGAATCTGTACATTAAATATTATTTGGAAAATCTTATTGAAATAGTCATTATTATCGTTGATACAGGGGCAGAATCTATAGTTTTTAGAATTTTTGTCTACCTGTCTGGGAACGCATCACGAAAAAACTACTGGACAAATTTTAATAAAATTTGATATGATGATAGGTGGTTATTCGTGTCAACATATAGGATACTTTTACTGCGGGAAAATATCTCATCTCTGAGAAATCTATACTAAACGTTAAAACGTAAGTAAGGACGAACCCGAGCGGAGCGAGGGTGGGTCGCTAGTAATGAATAATGATAATAGTATCAATTAAACTATTACTGTTTACATATGAGGTTCTTTCTTCCATTGAACGCTTTCAGAACATAATAAATGTATAAAAGCGAATATTATGAAAATATATTATATATTTATATACTGCATAGTGTATACTCCATATTTTTTATTGTAGGCAATCATAAAATATAATCCCGATATTTATTATTTAAAACAACAAAAATGACAAACAGAATAAGGCTGTCGGCTTGCTTTGCGAAAACTAATTACACCTCCGCTTCGCAATGATAAAGCAAAGCCGTCGTATAGGATATTTTTATTCCGAACAAAATGAAATTCCCTCGGATAGACCGGTCAAAATAAATGCAACCCTATTTCTATAAAAATAGAGTTAGTTTTTCTACAAACACTTGGTGGATTACGGAAAAATTTTTAGTAGGTGCTCAGTATAAAATAATCCTGGCATAATCTGGGGTAAATCCTATTATTTTGATCCCGCGATTGTGAAGAAACAAAGACGATCGTATGGTAATCGTAGCTGTAATTTTCCTTCGGACGTTTGATTTGTACATTGATTTTCAGGATTTGCTACAGATTGATTAGAAATTCCAATCGCAATATGTTTGTTTTCTTTTGATATATAAAAATATTATTGCTACTTATTTATTTTACTTTTTATTAAACTTTATTTTATCCGATGAGGGACAGAAATCTGGAAAAACATTTTTCAACACAATAACTATGATCAAACACCAATTGCCTCCAACGCAACAATTTGGATTCCTCCAAATTTTAAATAAAAATATCTCATTTCTTTATAATGTTATGTTACTTCTATACTTACAATATTTAGTAATTTTCTTGTAAACCTTATTAATAATTCGATAATCAAACTAGTTCTTGCCCTTGGTTCTGCTCGCGTACTTTATCGGTATACATATGTATCGGTAATCGCTCAGCTACGTGCTGAGAGTAGTAGCGTTATCTTAGTTTATTTATATTAGTTTTAGAGATTAGCACTTACAAAAAAAATACAAAGTTGATAAAATCTCTTTACACTTCTTATAACAAATGTTATAAATAACATAACTTATAAAGAATATTATATAAATTAACTTAAAATTAACAAATCACTAAAAACAGACTCTAGTATATTAAAATAAAACAAAATTAGTTAATATTTCATTTTAATCGACTATCAAAACAAATTCCCACTTAAGTTGAATGGCTTAAACTTAATATTATGAATGGTCTAATATAAAATAATAGCATCTGTTCAGCAATCCTTTTCATTTTAATACGTTTCGGAGATCAGACGTCGTTTATACACAAACTGCCGCAGTGTCGAAACATGGTGCAATTTTGTTCGTAGCCATAAACACGAAAAGGTTATTTTATTAACATACTTGTTTGGATTGCCGCGTTTTCCAACGGTATTGTGTATATTTATAAAGGCGATTCTTACCTATTATTTCCTACATTATGTTATAAAGGGATAGAGTTTGTTTGTTTGTTTGTTTGTTTGTTTGTTTGTTTGAACTCGCTAATCTCAGGAACTATTAAACCGATTTAAAAAATTATTTTTGCATTAGATAGCCCGTTTATTAAGGAAAGCTATATGCCATTATGCTACTAACCAAGGGAGCGGATATATAATATAATATATAGTTTATCTATTCCATACTAACTGTTAAAACGTACCTAAGGACGATTCCGAGCGAAGCGAGGGTGAGGCGCTAGTTTAATAATATTCAAAATTCATTACAAATTATTCTTTCTTTATAGGTTACTCCATACAAGTTATAGGTAGTTATTTACCAGGTTGCGTAGATGATATTCTACAATCATTCAAGAAAAAAATGTTTAAAAATACTATTGAAATAAATTTAATCTTTATGTCATAATATGCCATTTTAATTTTATTTCAATTTGTAGATCATTTTGTATTCAAAGTCCCCAATTTTCCCACAAAATTATAATCAAACGTAGTTCTCTTTCTAATTAGTTTTAATAGTAATGAAGATATATTTTTTTAAATACACCCTTTACTTAATCTAAACACAGTGTCTGATACGTAACTTTGAACAGAAGAAGGAAAAGGTGGAAACCCAGGCCAGTATTTTGCACACCACTTTAATTATACGGACTTAATTAATACAAAACATTATGAGAGGGCTCTAAAACTTGCGATTTTTAATTAGTATAAATTTAAGATAATGATTAACGTAGCGTATTTTCTTTTTTACCATAATTAGTACGTAGTTTTAAAATAATTAATTTAATAATAATTAAATTAATATTAATAATAATTTAATTAATTTAATATTAATTGCTGCTGAATTTCACCATCGGACATCGCGCCAAAATAGTAAATTCCATCCACACCACCTCGATGTCCAGCGTTCCACAACAGTGCGATTTTTAAGGCATTTTCTGCCCCGCACAACCACTCTGTGGTACCAGCTATCGCCGGCGGTCTTTCCGAACCGCTACGACCTGGCCACCTTCAAGAAGAGAGCGTATTCCTTTCTTAAAGGCCGGCAACGCATCTGCAAGCCCTGCGGTGTTGCAGATGTCCATGGGCGGCGGTGATCACTTTCCATCAGGTGAGCCTCCTGCCCGTTTGCCCCCTTATTCCCATAAAAAAAAATTTTTTTTAAACACCAACGTAAAATTTGATTATTTTACACGATATCTAAACTTTAAGTAGCTAAACTCCTACTTAAAAGATAAGCGATATGAATAAAATATATATTTTATATTACTTATGGTAGGTACTAGTAACGTGCACCGAATTCATTCGTCTGATTTTTGAAGTTGTGCTTCTGTTGGCACGTATGGAAAAAAATATGAGGGTAAAATTTTTACAATGCGCACACCGACAGCCAAAAAGCGGCATGATGAAGTTAGCCGCATTCCTTTTACAAACAGAGAGTTGTGACATACGGAATGAAATATTTAGCTATTTTTGTTCTGTTACGCTAAAGAAGTATAACTTCAAAACGTACGTACATGAGTACACACACCCGTTTTTTTTTTAATTTGAAACTCTGTTTAACTAAGCCCGAGATCCCTTAGGATTCGGATCGGATTTTCATAGTGATCAGAACGCTAAAACTACCTATTTAAACGAGGTGTGATGTTTTTAAGCAAATAAATTCTATATAGGTATAGGTAAATAATCATCAGTAATATTTATATCTACACTATGTATCTAAACTATCATATTTTTTTAACAATAAGTTGTAGCAAGTCTCATGGCCCGACACTTAACCTAAAAGCTTAAATACAAGCAGGTAGTTAGCTATCAAAAATCATTTGGAGTTCGCCTACCGAGGTGTTTAACGAAATTACCTTCGCCTGTTTACTTTTAATTCAAATTTTATTTCAAGCTCCCAGTTCATAGCGAGGAGCGTTTTGCGTTATTTTTGTCGTATACTTCATGAAAATGAAGTCAGAATTATCATTTCAGTTGAATTTTAACTATGTACAGGTTTTATTAAAGGTGAGTAAAAATAAAATCTTAATAACTATATTAATTAACCATCTTCAAAAGAGGAGGATGTTCTAAATTCGGATGTTTATTTTTTTATGTATGTTCGGGCATAACTCCGTCATTTATAGACAGACGGATTTGCAAAATTCTTTTTTTTTTGTTCGAAAGAGGATTATTCTAAAATGAGCCCATTTAAATTTAAAAATCCATCTCTAAGTGTAATTTTACTGAAGTTACGGGAAACGATTTTATTGTAGAATATAATGAAATAAGATAATGATCTTTATTACTCGTAATATTTAATGGTGAATACAAACATTTATGATGTTTATAAGTTTGTTATGTAAAAATTTTAAAGTAACAAATAATAATAAACTAATTTTGGTTAAACAAAGATATTAGATTTATGCAATAAAATTTTTTTTATATATAAGTTGTGGTTAACTCTTTCGTAGCGTTTACATCTAGTATTCCAATAGTGTCTGGACTTGAAGCCACACAGGTATTAAAATATAGCTAGAAAACGTATTTCTATACTAAAATATAATCATGTAAATTGGATCAGTAGGTTCTGGAGTTCTAAGCACACAAACAGACACACACAAAGATGTTTGCATTATATTAAGTAGAAATGCAAGTAGTTTAAGTGTAAAGTAGGTTCAAACGACCAGTGAAATACCCAAAAATCCTATGAAATGGTACTCAACCCTTGCGGTATTTACAGAGGAAAATTAGACTTAAAATAAATAAGCGCGCCCGAAACAATTTGCATGTAGATGTGACATTAGGCGGGCTATCATCTGAACGACTGACCGTGGATCAAATTAGAGGCAGCCGCATTTAGTGTTTCATTTGGTCTTAAGTTTTCACCGATTTTTTATCGTTTAACAACAAAATAGTTAAAAATTGAAAAAGGTGCCTACTAATAATTTTTAACCTTCAAGAACAAATAAAAATATCCGGTTGCCTTAAAAAGGTGTGCCCTAAAAATAGGTCTAAGGCCTTCATGCCTGTAGCTAGCACTAAGTTCAAAAAAATCTGCTTATTGCACATGCCATCTACTATCACGTACAACGTACATACGTCAACTAGCATGCAAGTAAATTGCACAATATATTTGTACTAGCGACTCACCCTCGCTTCGCTCGCCTCGTCCCTACTTACGTTTTAACATTTAGTACCTATTGATTTCTGAGAGATGAGATATTTTCCCGCTGTAAAAAGTATCCTATACGTTGACTCGGATTACCAGCTATAATCATGCCAAATTTCATCAAAATCCCTCCAGTGGTTTTTCCGTGATGCGGTAACAGACAGACAGACAGACAGACAAAAATTCTAAAAACTATAGATTCGGCCTCTGTATCGATAATAATGTCTATTTCAATAAGATTATCCAAAAAATATTTAATATACAGATTCGACTTAGAATTTTATTATAAGTATAGATAGATTTATGTTGTGGCATCCAATGTGCTGGAGGTTTGGTGGACGGCTACAAACCACATGCCACAACTCACAAGGCACGGGATAACTACCTGCATATAGGTACTCGTATCGTAGATGGCAAGACATAAGATAAACGTTTTTTAAGCTTGACATTCAATTAAAAAAAATGTGATATTTGATAGACTTCAGAATTCAAATACTTTGATCGATCATTCAGACGTGAAAAAGGATGTTTTTTTTTAATTTTTAAATACTCGATAGCATACAATTAGTAGTCCGTGATACTTACTTTTATAGGTGCATGTGCATCCTCATGCCATTTCAGGCATAAGCATTATTTTAAATGCAAGCTGTTAAACATTTTTTTTCAAATGATAACGTCTCTATGGCTTTCAGATAAGAAATCTTTAATTGAATATTTGTTTTTACTTCGAATGTACATAATATTAATTATCCTTCTCGATGTATTAACGATAACGATCTTTGGTACTTTTATCATTCGTCTTTGTTGATTGTCACCATCTCTAGTTCAATATCTTTATATTAGTTGTAATGATTGATTTCTCTTTTTGATAATAACTTATACCATTTTTAGTTTCATGAGTTCATACATTTCCTCCATCATAATACCTACCTAGGTAGTACTTACTGCAAAATAAAAAATATATATAATTTAATTGAGTATATTTATTATTTGCCTATAAAATTTTACTGTAATATATCCAGACCTAGTGTTAATCGCTAGATATCCTAGCGCGGGTCAACGACACGCGCGACACATGACAATCGGCAGACATCCGCCGCCCATCTTGCTTTTTTATTATTTACATATGCGCCATGCCATTGTCATAAACAGTACTTGATAGCTAAAATCTTTACTCGTACAATGAAGCGTAAATTTGATACGTCTAGACTGATTTTAATTAGATATTATTATTGTTTTAGGGGTTTTGAAAATTAAAAATAATGTAAATTTACGAAATTTATACTTAACCAACTTTCTCGAGAAAGTATCTAATAAATTTCTATAGTACGAGTATTTATAGAAATAAATATATAAATAGAAATAAATATATAAATTTTCATATAAATATTTTTTACGTCCCCTAGTTTTACTATTTGCTCATTATTGATTATATAAAAGTTATTTAGTTTGATTTAGAATGTATTTCTGACACCTTTTGATTATTTCATTACATTGCTGTAAATTTTATGTTCTTAGAGAGTTTTTCTTTAGATTTATATAAAGTATTATACTTTTGTAATTTTAAAATTTGCTTAATAATAAAAAATATATAACCAAACTAATGCGTAAAAAGTACTGAGAAGATGGCAACAAGATGATTGTTATACATATATGCATAGGTACGTACGTATATATTATATTTACGTCTCCGACTAAGAAAAAAAATGTAAAGACATACGAATTTGCGCTTGGAATACGCCGCTAAATTTTTTTTTTACTATTTCTATGTAGCTTATGACACTGCCGTTATCAAGAAAATTTAACGATTATAAGAATCGTCAAAACCGGTTAAGTCTAATTTCGAGAGAACATAGGATCGGACATACATGCATACAACTATATATAAATACATACATACAGGTCAAACACATAACCCTCCTTTGTGTTTCGCCACAGTCAGGTAATAAAAGACTTCAAACAAATTTTATCCATTTTAATTTCATAAAGAAACACTATACAGGTTTTAAAAATGTCTTTGATAATTGTAATTTAAAGTACAGTTAAAGTTTTCTGTCCACAAACACTTCTGCCGTTGACCGTATCGTTACATCCTCGGTACATCTGTTGACAAAAAAAACGTCGATTCATAAATTCGCATTGCATAATATAGGATTAATCCGTTAACACCAAACACCACATGCTATGAATGTAATAGCTACTCTGTTATATTATATTACGAAACTAGATAGATATTGCAAGATCGAACATAAAACATTTTTTTCTGATTTTATCCACTGTTCTTCGTATTCTTGTTCGTCCCTAGCATGCTTCCCAATACAAGCTCTCATCCCTATTTTTACCCCCTTAAGGGATGATTTCCGGAATAAAAAGCATCCTATATCCTTCCCAGGGTCTCAAACTATCTTACCAAATATTATCTAAATCGGTTCTGTAGATCCAGAGATTACCCCCTACAACATCACAAAATCACAAACTTTACCTCTTTATAATATTAATATAGATTGTAGGCGTCCATTATTATTTTAAGTCAAATGTTTCTAATAATAAACAAATAATAGCTGACATTATCTTATTATAATCACACGTTGAATCCACAAATCATTGGACGTCGGATGTCAAGTCATACGTCGCATGGCGGAAGTTAATCGTCAGCCCGCGAACATCTGCGCGCAGCTCACACGCGAATTTACATGATTTTATATGATTACTTTGCGAATTTACACTTTGGACTCTTATAGAATACAAATAGCTACTAGCAAGTTATCCTTTATTAACTAGTAACTTTTTATTATAATTCTTAATAATCATAAGCATCGTTTCATAATCGGTTGAATCGCTCATCAAATTAAATTTTTCGAGAAGCGAGGAATGATGCGTGTAGAGTGCGACTCCAAATTGAATACAACGATAGAAGAAAATCTAAAATTTTATATTATCCTAGTAAATAAAAAAAATATGCCTAAAGTGACGATCTAAAGCTTAAATCGATATTTACCACGCCAATTATAACCCGTTTATAACCATGCCAATCCATCACTCTATTTTGACGTGAAAGAAGGACAAACAAACAAACAAACAAACAAACAAACAAACAAACAAACAAACAAACAAACAAACAAACACACTTTCACATTTATAATATTAGTATGGATATAGATTTGATGACTACATATATATTTATATATGGAAGAAGTAAGAAATTAAAACTAGTGTTCCAATAAATCATTGTGTTAGACATAACGTCATTGGCGGAAGTCAATCGTCATATTTGTAACATCTGTAGCGAACTCACACGCGAATCAACATGGTTTCACCACTTCATGAACAATAGTAATTAAGCGCGACAATTTATATCATGCAAAAATACACAAGTTTTAAAAATATTCGGTTGAAGGCCATAACTTATTTTTATGTAAATTATAAATATACTAGCAGAACCCGCGGCGTCGCTCGCGCTAAAACTAAAAAAAAACACTAAAAAGGTAGTTTAGAAGTCGGTGCCAGCCGATACAAAGCAAATCACACAGACTTCGAAAATATTTGATTAGGTATGTATAGTAAATGAAAACTACCAATCAGTTATTTTTTACTTTTTAGTGCTTTTGTTTGAAGTCGGTTTTAATTTTTTTGTTAAAAAGTTTTTTAATTTCATAACCATTTATAGAGTATTCTGATTCATATTTAAATCTTAATATGTCGATTAGAAATCATAATAGTTAATATTATAATGTACTAGCGGCATACCCTCGCTTTTAATTTCCAGGATAAAATTTAGGCTTTGTGTTATCCTGTATCATGTTATCATGTATCCTGTAGGAGCTATATTATTGTAAAGTTTCATTAAAATCCGTTCAGTAGTTTTTGCATTAAAGAGTAACAAACATCCATATATCTATACATCTTCACAAACTTTCGCATTTCTAACATTAGTAGGATTATACTTTATTTACTTTTAAGAATTACTTTTTTCCATTTCATATTTATTCATAGGAAATAGAAATGAATGTCATATTGAACACACTCGTGCTTATTATCCAGCACAAATGTGACTCTTTTAGTACAGGTACTATCTGTTTTATAGTTTTAACCTTTTGAAGTTGACATGCACGTATATTAATTACATACATCGACTTCCGTTACCTCTGTCACTTAAGTAAGAGTTTCGGACTATTTACTCGAATAAGTTATAAAATATTACTCTCTTAGATTTACACGAATATTTGATATTTTAAATAAAACTATCTTTTCATCACGCTAAATAATATTAGTAATTAATAAAGTTTTTAAAAAAATATAATATTTATAAAAATAACAGCTAATAAAT
>OV170226.1:3310396-3335169 GCA_921882275.1 Brenthis ino | reverse complement strand
GTAGTTTTAAAATAATTAATTTAATAAAATATTTTTTTAAATACCAGCGTAAAATTTAATTATTTTACACCACCAATCTAAACTTTAAGTAGATAAACTCCTACTTAAAAGATAAGCGATATGAATAAAATATATATTTTATATTACTTATGGTTTTCATTCGTCCGAATTCATTCGTCTAATTTTTGAAGTTGTGCTTCTTTTGACACGTTTGGAAAAAAATATGAGACTAAAATTTTTACAATGCACACACCGACAGCCAAAAAGCGACATAATGAAGTTAGCTACATTCCTTCAAATCAAAATCATCACACATCATCAAAAAAGAAGTATAACTTCAAAACGTACGTACATAAGTACACACACACACGTTTTTTTTTTAATTTGAAACTCTCTTTAATGAAACCCTTGAACCTATATCCTATAAATATAAAATGATACATTATTTTAATTCCAATTTCATCCCCTTAGGGTCGGATTTTCATAGTGATCAGAACGCTAAAAATCTCATTTAAACGAGGTGTGATGGTTTTAAATATTAAGCAAATAAATTCTATATATGTATAGGTAAATAATCATCAGTAATATTTATATCTACACTATGTATCTAAACTATCATATTTTTTTAACAATAAGTTGTAGCAAGTCTCATGGCCCGACACTTAACCTAAAAGCTTAAATACAAGCAGGTAGTTAGCTATCAAAAATCATTTGGAGTTCGCCTACCGAGGTGTTTAACGAAATTACCTTCGCCTGTTTACTTTTAATTCAAATTTTATTTCAAGCTCCCAGTTCATAGCGAGGAGCGTTTTGCGGTATTTTTGTCGTATACTTCATGAAAATGAAAGTCAGAATTATCATTTCAGTTTGATTTTAACTATGTACAGGTTTTATTAAAGGTGAGTAAAAATAAAATCTTAATAACTATATTAATTAACCATCTTCAAAAGAGGAGGATGTTCTCAATTCGGATGTTTATTTTTTTATGTATGTTCGGGCATAACTCCGTCATTTATAGACAGACGGATTTGCAAATTCTTTTTTTTTTGTTCGAAAGAGGATTATTCCAAACTGAGCCCATTTAAATTTAAAAATCCATCTCTAAGTGTAATTTTACTGAAGTTACGGGAAACGATTTTATTGTAGAATATAATGAAATAAGATGTGATCTTTATTAACTCGTAATATTTAATGGTGAATACAAACATTTATGATGTTTATAAGTTTGTTATGTAAAAATTTTAAAGTAACAAATAATAATAAACTAATTTTGGTTAAACAAAGATATTAGATTTATGCAATAAATATTTTTTTATATATAAGTTGTGGTTAACTCTTTCGTAGCGTTTACATCTAGTATTCCAATAGTGTCTGGACTTTAAGCCATACAGGTATTATAATGTAGCTAGAAAACGTATTTCTATACTAAAATATAATCATGTAAATTGGATCATTAGGTTCTATTAGTTCTAAGCACACAAACAGACACACACAAAGATGTTGTGCATTATATTAAATAGAAATGCAAGTAGTTTAAGTGTAAAGTAGGTTCAAACGACCAGTGAAATACCCAAAAATCCTATGAAATGGTACTCAACCCTTGCGGTATTTACAGAGGAAAATTAGACTTAAAATAAATAAGCGCGCCCGAAACAATTTGCATGTAGATGTGACATTAGGCGCGCTATCATCTGAACGACTGACCGTGGATCAAATTAGAGGCAGCCGCATTTAGTGTTTCATTTGGTCTTAAGTTTTCACCGATTTTTTATCGTTTAACAACAAAATAGTTAAAAATTGAAAAAAGATGCCTACTAATAATTTTTAACCTTCAAGTACAAATAAAAATTTCCGGTTGCCTTAAAAAGGTGTGCCCTAAAAATAGGTCTAAGGCCTTCATGCCAGTAGCTAGCACTAAGTTCAAAAGTATCTGCTTATTGCACATGCCATCTACTATCACGTACAACGTACATACGTCAACTAGCATGCAAGTAAATTGCATAATATATTTGTACTAGCGACTCACCCTCGCTTCGCTCGCCTAGTCCCTACTTACGTTTTAACATTTAGTACCTATTGATTTCTGAGAGATGAGATATTTTCCCGCTGTAAAAAGTATCCTATACGTTGACTCGGATTACCAGTTATAATCATGCCAAATTTCATCAAAATCCCTCCAGTGGTTTTTCCGTGATGCGGTAACAGACAGACAGACAGACAGACAAAAATTCTAAAAACTATAGATTCGGTCTCTGTATCGATAATAATGTCTATTTCAATAAGATTATCCAAAAAATATTTAATGTACAGATTCGGCTTAGTTAGAATTTTATTATAAGTATAGATAGATTTATGTTGTGGCATGCAATGTGCTGGAGGTTTGGTGGACGGCTACAAACCACATGCCACAACTCACAAGGCACGGGATAACTACCTGCATATAGGTACTCGTATCGTAGATGGCAAGACATAAGATAAACGTTTTTTAAGGTTGACATTCAATTAAAAAAAAATGTGATATTTGATTGACTTCAAAATTCAAATACTTTGATCGATCATTCAGACGTGAAAAAGGATGTTTTTTTTTTAATTTTTAAATACTCGATAGCATACAATTAGTATATTTCCAGTCCGTGATACTTACTTTTATAGGTGCATATGCATCCTCATGCCATTTCAGGCATAAGCATTATTTTAAATGCAAGCTATTAAATAATATATTTTTTTCAACTGATAGTGTTTCGGACGACCAGAACCAGGGTATGTCTAGTACCCGGAGGTCGACCTGGGACAATCTCCCAGACGTTCTTGGCGTACACGGCAGTATGTCCGTTCGCTGGTAATGTACGCCACCACGCACCCCTGAATGCGTAGCTTGGGTCCCGATCCACTAGGGTTTCTTCGTTGACAGGAGACTATACTTAGAGGCGATGAAATAAAACACAATTTTTCCTTTTTTCTCTCTTGGTTTCGGTTCTTCCTTTTCCTTTTAGTTGTTGCCTCTTCGGTGGCTGTCTTGCGACTGACTCGAATCGAGAAATGGCTCGCCTTTTATTTGGCCCGTTAATACCTTACAGAGAGCCGCGTACTTTGAGCTCATTTTTCGAGTAAAATTTCCCTAAACCGAAACCTTGAGAGTCCTTTTATTTTATGTTTTCAGTAAAACACCTTACACATATTTATTTATTTACATGCCTATAATATTCAATATATAATAATTAATTAAAAAAGTCTTAAAAAAACAAAAATATCTAAATTTCTAGGTTGCTACATTTTTACTATACACTTTCCCTTATAACTTTTGAACGGATAGTCCTATCGACCTAATTCTTGTTTTATTATAAGTTTTATAATAAAATCTATTATTTGAAACATAAACTATTATGCTATTGCAAGAAACAAAAAATCTCATTTTCAAGTTACGTAATTATATGCTAACATTTTACTTACGTACCTATTCCTTTCAAATTAATGTTAAATAGTCTTATATGATTCAAATAAGCAAAAAATACTCTAAACTAACCTTATTACACTAATTAGAACTTATTTTAACATAATAAATCTAATAAGAATGAGATTTCATATTTACAACAATTATTCATAATACGCTAAAATGACATTGTCCCTATATTAATACACACGTTACTCGAAGATAGGTTTTCCGTCGCCGACATTCTCCCCCTCGTGCTTTGCACCAACTCCTGGACTCGGCGACGCTCCCGGCACCAACAGCACCACTCTCGAACTGGGCCTCCGTAGAACACCTCCTCTGGTCTCGACGTCGACGACTCTGGTCCGCCCGTCTGGTCCAGGATACACATGCAGGATTCTTCCGCGTGGCCAGATGCATCTTGGTAGGCTGTGATCGACGATCAGTACGATGTCTCCGACTTGCAAATCTGTGGCGCTGACTCTTCCTTTGGTCTTCCTTGGTAGTAGAGTGGGCAAATACTCTCTCAGCCAACGTTGCCAGAAGTGATCGGCAAGTCGCTGCGTAGCCTTCCAGGTGTGTCTGCCCACAAGCTCGTTGTCCTCGAAGCTGCCGATTCTTGCTGCGCCACATGATCGCCCGATGAGAAAGTGGTTCGGTGTAAGTGCTTCTTCTTCAGGGTTCTCGGAGAGGTGGGTGAGGGGCCGAGAATTGACTATGTGCTCGGCCTCTAACAGGAGGGTATGAAGTACCTCCTCTCGTGGTTGCCTTTCGTTGAGCGTGGCGTCCAGTGCGGTTTTAATGGATCGCACCAGACGCTCCCATGCACCTCCCATGTTTGGTGCACCAGGAGGTATGAACTTCCACTGCACGCCGATCTTCTCCGCTTCCGAGATAAGGTCTTCTTGCTTCATGGTGTCTAGTGCTTCTTTGAGTTCTTTGTTGGCGCCAACGAAGTTAGTGCCATTGTCGGTGTAGATTATCTTTGGCATTCCCCTTCTCGCGGCGAATCGTCGTAGTGCCATGATCATGCTGTCAGTGGAGAGTGAAGGAGTGAGCTCAATGTGTACAGCTCGTGTTGTTAAGCATGTGAATAAAGCACCCCATCTCTTCTCATGGCGTCTTGCTACGGTGATCGTCATAGGGCCGAAGTAATCTATTCCCGTGCACGTAATGGAGGGTTTCCGTGCATCAGCCTCTCAGCAGGTAAGTTGCCCACTGGTAGTTCTTGAGGTCTTGCCTTTCTTGTTTTGCACCACTGGCATTGATGTTGAATGGTCTTGATCGCTGACCTCAGTCCTAGCACCCAGAAGCGTTGTCTTACTTCGTTCATTACGGTCGCGTGATTCCCGTGATTGAAGCGGCAGTGAAATTCTTCTATGATGAGAAGTGTTGTCTTGTCCTTGCTGTCGAGTACGATGGGTCGTTTGTAGTCTCTGGTAACCCCTCGTATCGCGTCGATTCTTCCTTTCAGTCGCAGGAGACCTTCTTCTAGCACTACGTCGAGCCTTTTCAACTTGCTGCTGCCCTCTAATTGTTTTCCTTGCTGTAGGCACCTGATGTCCTCTTTGAAGCATTTCTCTTGACTTCTTCTTAACAACAGCGTTTTCAGCTTGCTCTAGTAGACTTGTTTCCAATGGTATGTATTTCCTTTCTGACGTTTTTGAAGACAGATGTCGCTTCTCAACAATTTTCTTATTCCTTTTTGTAGTTTTCCAGGTAGGATCTTCTTTGCTGGCGTGGACCTTTTCCTTTCTTCTGCAGAGTTGTATGAACTGCAGTACTCTTGCTGTAGCTCGCCAAAGTCTTTTCCACGACGAGAACTTTTCGGGATCTGGTGATGGATAGGAGCTGCCTGCAGTCGCTACGATGTCCGCTGCCTTTTCTTCGCCAGTGGTTTCTTTCTTGAATGTTCTTGCCGCAGGCCAGTGAACTTCATCTCTTCTTAGAAACCCTGGTCCGGTGTACCATCGGTGTTGGCAGTCGAAGTGTTTCTGGTACGTCACGTGTTGCATCATCTGCAGGGTTCTGCGCCGTCGGTACCCATCTCCAGTCCTGTGGTTTTTGTGAGATCTTCTATCTCCGCCAAGCGATGAGCCACGAATGTCTTGAAGGTTCTCGGGTCCGTCTTGATCCATGATAGCACGATACTGGAGTCTGTCCAAAACGTCTTCTTTTCTATTTTCAGATCCATTTCTTCCTCGACCGAGTGTGCCAATCTGCTTCCTAGGAGGGCCGCTTGCAGCTCGAGTCTCGGGATTGACACCGGCTTCAACGGAGCGACTCTTACTTTTGCTGCTACTAAGCTGACGTCATAAGTCCCATTTTGATTTTCAGTTCTCCAATATACCGTAGCTGCATACGCCATTTCGCTTGCATCCGTGAACGTGTGCAGCTCCCCCTCGGTGCGACGTGGTGCCAGACATCTCGGGATCTGAAGGTCTTGGAGCAGCTTCATCTTCTCCAGGTAAGTCTTCCATGACTCGTACTCCTTTTCTTCTATCTCTTCATCCCAACCGACGCCACTTCGCCATATGTTCTGGAGCAGCCTTTTGCCTTGGATGAGAATTGGTGATGCTAGCCCTAGTGGATCGAAGGTCGACATCACGGCGCTGGTGACTTCTCTCTTCGTAGGTACCTTGAGTCCTTGTGCCACTTCATCTGGCGTGTTCCGAAGGTTCGCCCTAAAGCCTATGGAGTCCCTTTCTGTAAACCAGCGTAGTCCCAGTGTCTTCTCTTCCTTCTCACCAAGGTCCACCTCTGTCTTCTCAACTGACTCAGTCTTCACGTCTTGCAGCAGGTCGGAGTGGTTTTGACGCCCATCCTCGGAGTTCGAAGCCCGCCTTTTTGTGAATGAAGTCCACCTGCGCTGTAATTCTCTTGAAGTCCTCTTCTGAATGGAAGCTGTGCAGGTAGTCATCCATGTAATGGTTCAGCTCGATTGCCTTTGGCTGCCTCTGGGTACTGCTTCTTGTAGTCCGCCGCGTTCCGGTTCTTCACGTAGATCGCTGTGCTAGGAGATGATGTCGCGCCGAAGATGACTGATGTCATTCTGTACTCCTTCGGTGCTACGTCACGACGAATCCCCCCCTCGGCCACAGGAACTTCAAGCTGTTTCTATCTTCTGGCCGGATGCGAACTTGCAGGAACATTTCCTTTATGTCGGCTGCCACTGCAAACGGGCCTTGCCGGAACCTCAGTAATACCCCGAAGAGCGATTGCAGTAGGTCTGGTCCCGGTAGTAAAGCGTCGTTGAGGCTTCTCCCTTTAGACTTGGCTGCAGCGTCGAAGACGATCCTTATTTTCTTCTTCAATGGATGTACCACGGAGAAATGAGGGAGGTACCATGTCTTCTTTGAATCTTCTTGTCCACCAGGTGCTTCTTCTGCATACTTGCTGTCGATTAGATGCTGGATCTGCTTATTGTATTCTGCCTTCAGCTGAGGGTCTTTGTCTATCTTCTTTTCAATGTTGAACAATCGGTTCTTGGCAGACGTGTAGCTTTCAGGCATCTGTTCATCTTCATTTTTCCATAGAAGTCCAGCTTCAAATCGACCATCTTCTAGTCTTCTGCAGGTCTTCTCTAGGATGGTGAGTGCTCTTCCTTCTGAATCCTTAGTGGGTCTTCTTGGTAGTACTCCAAGTGCTTCGATTGCGAAGTGATCCTTGATGGCTTGATGCATCTCTTCTTCTGGCGTGCTGACATGTAGACACGTGTTTAAGAAGTGCACCACTTTCGCGCCTCCAGTGTCTGACCCGTGGAGCACCCATCCAAGTCCTGTTCTTGAAGCGACTGGTTGTCCTGGTTTCCCTCTTCTTACTTCTTGAGTCACGATTAGCTCCCAGTTGTCTTGACCGATGAGCAGCTGTGGTGACTCCCCCTTATAATATAGAGAGTCAGCAATCTTCTTCAAGTGTTTGACACTCTTCTATCCTTTTCTTTTCTAGGAACTGCGGTGCAAGCTTCAACTCGTCGATGGTCCGGACTCTTCTCAAGGTCTTCTTGGTCTTCTGATGAATCCCCTTCACCGTAAGGTCCAGCATCTGAGAGTCTTCCTTCCTTATCAGCCTGCCTCCAACAGTCTCGATGACCAGTTTCCTCCTTTCTTCCTTGAGCGCCGATTTCTTCTGCTACCTTCTGGTCTAGCAGCGACACTGTTGACCCTTCATCCATGAGGGCCAATATCTTCTTTGATCCTTTTGACCCGAAGATTTCTATCGGAATTATCTTCAGGTATGCCCTTGCGTTTGTTGACCGCATTCACCGATGCCATGATGCTCGCCACTTCTTGTGGTTTGTTCTTCTGTTCTTCCGAGGAACTTTTCTCTGTCTCGACGTGCAGCAGATGATGATGCCACCTCTTGCATTCCTTGCACGACGGCTTCTTGCAGCTCTCCTTCCGATGTGTCCCTTGTAAACACTTGAAGCAAACGCGGCTTTTCTTCACTATTGCCCATCGATCTTGCACAGACGCCTTCAGGAACTTCTGACACCCGACGAGGAAGTGTTCACCCTCACACATGGGGCAAGTCTTCTCTGATCTTGAAACCTTTTCTTTGAAGTCCTTTTCCTTAGTTGAATGCGTTGCTTGTCGATGAGTCCGTCTGAACCCGCTCTTCTCTTCTGTTGATGCATAGGCTCCACACTTGTCTGCTTCTCTGTTCAGGAACTTGGACACCAGTGTTAGGTCGGAGAACTCGCCTTCTTCTGTTGTTTCAATGAAGTCGTACCATCGGAACTTGAGGATCGTAGGCATCTTCTCAATAATTTGTTTCACCATCTCAGGTGAATGCAGGTACTGTGGTTTCTTCAATCCTTTTATTGCCGCTACGCTGTTGCTGATCTGGCTCGCGAAGAGGCATATGTCCCTTGGGTTTTCAGAAATCTTCGGCAACGTTTTGACCTTGTCCAACTCTGCCAGCACCAGTGCATCTGGTCTTCCATATCTTCTTCTGAGGGCTTGAATCACTTCCATCGGAGAGGCTTCGGAGTACAGCAGACTCTTGATAGCTTCTCTTGCGTTGCCCTTCAGTGCTCTTCTTAGCCGAGCCATATTCTGGACGTTGTTGAACATCGGTGCTGTATCTTCATAGACAACCTTGAAGGCCATCCACTCGCTGCTGTTGCCGTCGAAGTAGGGTAACTCGTGAATGTAGGTTGGCTGTCCTGCTGGTCCTCGCGTGGTAAGAGCTTCCTTCAATGCTGCCGTCAGTGCTTGAATTTCAATCGTAGCTCCTCTCGTTGAGGAGTTCTCTTCAGGCTTCATCTTCTGTGGCTCTTCCAAGGGTGTGGACCTCGCATCTCTGGTTGAACTTTGTTGCCATCCTCCAGCACAGACGTCTCGATCCAGTTCTGCACCTGTGCTGTTCTGTCTTCCAGGTCTTCATCCACGGAGTCCTCTTCTTCACACTGTGCCATCTCCAATCTGACACGGGCTAGCTTAGTTTCAGCCTGTGCTTGCTTCAACTCCAGGCGTGCCAACTCTTCCTTTGCTTCTAGCTCGCGTCTTCTGGCCGAGGAACTCGTGGTCTTCGTGGACCTGGCGCGACGACTGACCCCCATCGGTTTCAGGGTCTTGGAGGAGCCTTGAACATCCTTTCCAGGTACATCTTCTTGGCTCTTCCTGGTCATCCTCTGTGCAGCATCTTCTTTGTTGCCTTCCATAGACGCCGCCGTAGTTGCAGTCGTAACCGTAGTCTCCGTCACTGTGGTGCCCTCCGTGGTCGTGGTACCCGAAGAAGTGTTCGATGTAGTTGCAGTTCCCGATGACGCCGACGCTGACGTGACCCCTTCTGATCCCGACGTTCCATCTGTCGCGTCCCTATCTGAAGGACGGGACCCGGGACGTGAGGGGGCATCCTTCTGCGACCTGGTTACCGGCATCTTGAACGCAATCTTCTGTTTCTTCTGAACTTCTTCTAGCAGGGATCCGGCTCGAAGGACCAACTGTTTCGGACGACCAGAACCAGGGTATGTCTAGTACCCGGAGGTCGACCTGGGACAATCTCCCAGACGTTCTTGGCGTACACGGCAGTATGTCCGTTCGCTGGTAATGTACGCCACCACGCACCCCTGAATGCGTAGCTTGGGTCCCGATCCACTAGGGTTTCTTCGTTGACAGGAGACTATACTTAGAGGCGATGAAATAAAACACAATTTTTCCTTTTTTCTCTCTTGGTTTCGGTTCTTCCTTTTCCTTTTAGTTGTTGCCTCTTCGGTGGCTGTCTTGCGACTGACTCGAATCGAGAAATGGCTCGCCTTTTATTTGGCCCGTTAATACCTTACAGAGAGCCGCGTACTTTGAGCTCATTTTTCGAGTAAAATTTCCCTAAACCGAAACCTTGAGAGTCCTTTTATTTTATGTTTTCAGTAAAACACCTTACACATATTTATTTATTTACATGCCTATAATATTCAATATATAATAATTAATTAAAAAAGTCTTAAAACAAAAATATCTAAATTTCTAGGTTGCTACATTTTTACTATACACTTTCCCTTATAACTTTTGAACGGATAGTCCTATCGACCTAATTCTTGTTTTATTATAAGTTTTATAATAAAATCTATTATTTGAAACATAAACTATTATGCTATTGCAAGAAACAAAAAATCTCATTTTCAAGTTACGTAATTATATGCTAACATTTTACTTACGTACCTATTCCTTTCAAATTAATGTTAAATAGTCTTATATGATTCAAATAAGCAAAAAATACTCTAAACTAACCTTATTACACTAATTAGAACTTATTTTAACATAATAAATCTAATAAGAATGAGATTTCATATTTACAACAATTATTCATAATACGCTAAAATGACATTGTCCCTATATTAATACACACGTTACTCGAAGATAGGTTTTCCGTCGCCGACAGATAGGCGTCTCTATGCCTTTCAGATAAGAAATCTTTAATTGAATATTTGCTTGTTTGACGACACGTTTGGCTCAGTTTGTAGTGACCCTACTTGCTGTGCCAGCGGTCGCGGGTTCGAGTCCCGCTGGGGGCATTCATTTGTGTGATGGGCATGAATGTGTGTACTCTAGTCATGGGTGTTTATATTTATAATATGTATGTATTTAAAGTTATATATATGTAGTGTATCAACTATCTGGTATCCATAACACAAGCCTCGTAGCTTACCATGGAACTAGATGGTGCTGTGTGTTAATGTCCCAACATATTTATTTATTTATTTTACTTCGAATGTACATAATATTAATTATCCTTCTCGATGTATTAACGATAACGATCTATGGTACTTTTATAATTCGTCTTTGTTGATTGTCACCATCTCTAGTTCAATATCTTTATATTAGTTGTAATGATTGATTTTTCTTTTTAATAATTACTTATACCATTTTTAGTTTCATGAGTTCATACATTTCTTCCATCATAATACCTACCTAGGTAGTACTTACTGCAAAATAAAAAAAAATATAATTTAGTTGAATATATTTATTATTTGCCTATAAAATTTTATTGTAATATATCCAGACCTAGTGTTAATCGCTAGATATCCTAGCGCGGGTCAACGACACGCGCGACACATGACAATCGGCAGACATCCGCCGCCCATCTTGCTTTTTTATTATTTACATATGCGGCCATGCCATTGTCACAAACAGTACTTGATAGCTAAAATCTTTACTCGTACAATGAAGCGTAAATTTGATACGTCTATACTGATTTTAATTAGATATTATAATTTTTTTTTGGGGTTTTAAAAAAAATAATGTAAATTTACGAAATTTATACTTAACCATCTTTCTCGAGAAAGTATCTAATAAAAAATGTCTATAGTACGAGTATTTAAAGAAATAAATATATAAATAGAAATAAATATATAAATAAATATTCATATAAATATTTTTTACGTCCCCTAGTTTTACTATTTGCTCATTATTGATTATATAAAAGTTATTTAGTTTGATTTAGAATGTATTTCTGACACCTTTTGATTGTTTCATTACATTGCTGTAAATTTTATGTTCTTAGAGAGTTTTTCTTTAGATTTATATAAAGTATTATACTTTTTTTATTTTAAAATTTGCTTAATAATAAAAATATAACCAAACTAATGCGTAAAAAGTACTGAGAAGATGGCAACAAGATGACGAAGGGATATAGTACTATGCAGTCATACATATATGCATACGTACTGTTATACCCCTTCGCTGTATGGGTTATTGCTTATTTATGTTATAGCCCTACTAGCTATCATCATTTTGTACTCTATATATATGTCCTTTAATTTGTATTAAGTCAGTTCGAGAGTATCGTCGGTCGAGAGCACTAGCTCTTAATATCCCATATATATATAAATAATTAATAAAGTTATTAAAGTGTTTTCAGTGATAAATAAATCTTTTTTTAAAAAGGGTCTTATCCAGGGACCCATAACAATTGGTGGCAGCGGTGGGATAATAATAATCCCAGGGGGTTATAATAATCACGGATACCCCAGGATTATACGAAAATTCTTGTGCCTTAAATGACCGCGAACTCTCGGCTCCGCGTAACTTCAATAAGTGGGGAACCACCATAAGTGAAAAGTTGTGAAAATTTGTGAAAAGCTATAAAAGCTGTGAAAAGTGTTAGTGAAAATCCAGGTTGTCCACCAGAGAGTGAGACGCCTACGTCTACTGGCAGAGGACCTAGTACGTGTGCCGTGTTCGTCTCCCGTCCGGAACGACGCCAGGTTTTGAACCTGTGACCACTGAGCTGGCGGGCATACAAGGTCTGGCCTTATCTACAAGAATGCAGCTCGTCGCCACCCGCGTCGTGTTCGTGTTACTTGTGGCCCACACGTGAGTGATAGATAATATTACAATCAAAACAATTACTGGAAGTTGCGCGTTAAAGACAATATAATATATTATTATCAATTTTCTATTTTAAATAATTGTTATTCTGACGAATATTTTATTGAAACAAAAGTTATAATACTTTATACTTTATGAATATTTAATACTGATTTATTATTTTTCTGATTGTTCTGTTTATTTTTATTGATTTTATATTTTTGTAATATTTACAATATAATATTAATTTGTAAACAAACTATCCAGATCGAGTGATAAAATAATTTAAAAATGGCTAAAAAAGTTGATATCCCAATAGTTCCGCTTACTGACGGAGAAAAAGCGCCTTCACCCGCCGTGTCTAAAACGGAAAAGAAATATATAAATGAAATTGATTTAAATATTCTTTTGAAATTTATTAAACCCTATGACGGATCTAGGGATACAATTAATTCTTTTCTAACAAATTGTAATAACGCATACGAACTTGCATCTGAATCACAAAACATATATTATTTAAATACATTTTGAGTCAACTACAAGGCAAGGCTGAAATAGCAGCCTCAATAAAAGATTTTACATCCTATGACCAATTAAAGATTTTCTAAAAACTCAATTTAGTCAAAGGAAACATTATTCTCATTTAATAAGCGAATTACAGGAATGTAGACAAACATCTGTGGAAAATGTCACACAATTTTCTATTAAAATTGAATCTATCTTATCTCAACTTTTGACAGAGATTTCTATGAATCCTACTAAAAAATTAGAGATTCCAGGCAGAACAGCTGCTATGGAGGATCTAGCCCTCCACCATTTCTTGATGGGTCTCCACCCACGCATATCGAATATAGTTAGGTGTAGATCGCCTAAAAATTTAAATGAGGCCATTAGTTTAGCTATTTCTGAGGAAAAAATTCAGAAAACATTATATAAAAAGGCGGAAAATTTTGAAAAACCTAATAAAGTAGATAAATTTACAAATAGTAATAATTTTCATAGAAATAATTATTTTAATAATGTACCCAGGCAGGTTAATCAGTATAGGTCTTTTAACCCTTTGCAGCGTTATCCGAATAGTGCGCCTACCACATTTACCCCAAGACCTCCTCAAGGTCAAGGACAAGTTAGTCAATATAATCGACTTACTAATAACTCCAGGCCTCAATTTAGTAATAAAAATTCGAGTAATCCTAATAGACCTCGTATAAATTTTGTAGAGGATGATCCTTCTTATTATGAAGAAGAAGGGAGTTCATTCCCTTATGAGGAAACGGGCTCATACGTTGAGGATAAACCCAACGAGGACGACGATTATGACTGTCAACAGCCTACTTTAAACGAGTAGTCGTCCCGTCAACGTGTCGGACGCGACAAAATCTTAAAAATGGCACGAATAAGATTTATAAAATAACAAGTAATAATAATAATAGATACTTACCCCATATTAAATTGCCAACTTCTGGCAGTTCTAGACCCTTGTCATTATTAATAGATACAGGTGCCTCAGTCTGCCTCATTAAAAGTTCAGCACTATCAAACACCTTAAAAGTGTACCCCAACAATATTTCTGTAAGAGGAATAAATTCGAAAGACGAACCTCCATTGAAAAGTTTAGGTTACGTAAACTTAAAATTAAAAATTGGTAACAACTATATATGTCATAAATTTCACGTTTTTGACGAATTACAGCTTCCATATGATGGTATTATTGGTACTGACCTTTTTATGACATATAATTGTCAAATTAATTACAATTCCAACAGCCTAGAAATAAATAACTATAAAACTTACCTTATGTTTCACGAACCTACATATGTTATAAAACCTAGATCTGAAACGTTATAGAATGCACTGTTGTAAATCCTGAAATTCAAGAAGGATTAATATTAGATAAGAAAATTTCGGATAAAATACTTATTTCAAATTGCATGGTAAGAGTGAAACCTAACAATAGAGTTAACATTACTATATTAAATATTACAGAAGAACCTATCCAAGTAAATTCTAATCTACAACTCAAATTAGAGAAAATTCCAGCACAGAATGTAAATTTAGTAAACAATTGTCAAAATACAATAGAAAGAACTGAACAAGTTCTAGAATCTCTTAGAATATCTCATCTAAATTATGAAGAGAGTGAACAACTTCTAGATATTTGCTCTCAGTACTCTGATATATTTCATTTACCTGATGACCAACTAACATATACAAATGCACTGAAACATCAAATTAAAACTAACTCCGATATTCCCATTAATACAAAATCATATAGGTTTCCACAGTGTCATAAAGATGAAGTACACAAACAAATAAATAAGATGTTAGATCAAGATATAATTCAGCCATCCGTATCACCATGGTCTTCACCAATATGGGTTGTACCAAAAAAAATTGATGCCTCTGGCGAAAGAAAATGGCGTGTAGTAATAGACTACAGAAAACTCAATGATATAACCATAGGCGAATCGTACCCCATTCCCCAAATAAATGAAATTTTAGATCAATTAGGTAATAGTAAATATTTTTTCTACTCTCGACTTAGCGTCAGGTTTTCACCAAATTCAAATAGCACCAGAAGATGCCGATAAGACAGCCTTCACCGTTCCAGAAGGACACTTCCAATTTAAGAGGATGCCATTTGGGCTAAAAAACGCTCCAGCTACCTTCCAAAGACTAATGAACACCGTATTATCTGGTCTCCAAGGTATACATTGCTATGTTTATTTGGATGACATTGTCATTTATTCCTATGATTTAAATTCACATATAGAAAAGTTACAGAAAGTATTCAATAGGTTACGTCAATTCAATTTAAAATTACAACCAGACAAATGCGAGTTTCTACGTAAAGAAGTAAATTATCTAGGTCATATAATTACGGATAAAGGAGTTAGACCAAATCCTGACAAAGTTAAAGCCGTGAAAGAGTTTCCTACTCCAAAAACTCCAAAGGACGTAAAATCCTTTCTAGGTCTTATTTCCTACTATCGCAGATTTATTCCAGACTTTTCCATGTTAGCTAAACCCCTGACTTCACTTTTAAAAAAAGAACACCTCATTCACCTGGAATAATGAACAGCAACTTGCATTCGAAACCTTGAAAGGTAAATTACTAACAGCTCCTATACTCTCTTATCCAGATTTTACCAAACCTTTTGTTCTCACTTGTGATGCATCGAAGTACGCCATTTCAGCAATTCTATCTCAAGGAGAAATAGGAAAAGACCGTCCCCTTGCATTTGCATCTCGTACTCTTAATAAAGCTGAAACAAATTACAGCACTACAGAAAAAGAATGTTTTAGCAATAGTTTTTGGTACTAAAATGTTTAGACCTTATCTTTATGGGAATACCTTCACCATTGTCACAGACCATAAACCCCTCCAATGGCTCTTTAACTGTAAGGATCCAGGATCCAGACTCGTAAGATGGAGACTGAAACTAGAAGAATATAATTACAATATAAAATATAAAAAAGGAAAAATTAACTCTAATGCTGATGCTCTTTCAAGATACCCAGTGAACCCAGTTTCAGTTTATACAAACGAAATGAATCCAGAAGCGCCGCAAGTTTCTGAACAAGAAACTATAAATATTGATAGAGATCTAGAAGAACTGCTAATTTCTCCACCTTCTTTCCGATTAGATGAAATTCTCTCTGATACAGAAGAGCAACTTAACTTACCTTCTCCAGAACGAGAAAGATCTAACTTACCTTCTCCAGAACGAGAAAGATCTAACTTACCCTCTCCAGAACGAGAAAGATCTAACTTACCTTCTCCAGAACAAGAAAGAATTAACTTACCTTCTCCAGAACAAGAAAGAATTAACTCACCTTCTTCAGAACAAGTTGACTTACCTTCTCAAGAACTTGCTGGTTCTCCGACTGCAGAGCCTATTGCTTCACCTGCTGTTGGACCCATTGACTTACCAAGTCGAGAAATAAGCCCATCTATTGATGACTATTCAACATTTCTTAAAGCAACATCTGAAAAAAATAGGAATTTTAATACACAAATTATAGAACATAACGAAAGTCTAATGAAATCTACTGTAAAAACTATAATAATTCCTACCTCAATAGACCTTGATGAATCTAATCCCTATATAGAAGAGATTTTAGGTAACCATGAAAATTCAAAAGAGATTGTAGAAGCAGAGAGACAGCTACATTCTTTCCAAATAATAGAATCAACCAATAAAACTTATCTTCTTCTTTTCACTAGAGTACATTCATTTTGATGAGTCACGTTATGCTGAAATATTTAAAACTCTGGAAAATGCCAGAAATAGGTTATTAATATTTGAAAATATAAATGAAATAGCAATATCAGATTTTAAAAATCCTTTTGAAAAACATTCATTTACTAAGATATATAATATGCTAATGTATCTTTTCCATAATACTAATATAAAAATAAATATATATCATAATAACATAGTTTATCCTTCACCTACTGAATTAAAAAAGATATTACGTGATAATCACGATATACCCATTGCAGGACATCTTGGTTCTGTCCGCATGTATAACAGAATAAAAGACATGTATTATTGGAAAGGAATGCGAAAAGATGTAGAGATATATGTTAAAGCCTGTAAATCATGTCAAGAGAATAAAGCCTTAAGGAAAATAAACAGAGCACCTATGCAAATAACCAGCACTTCTACTGCTCCCTGGCAACGTCTTAGCTTAGATATAGTAGGACCACTTCCAGAATCTGGGACAGCTAAATTAAAATACATTCTCACACTTCCAAGATGATCTTACTAAATTTTCTGTAGCTTTACCCAATTCGTAGTACAACTGCAGAAGAGACAAGCGAATGTCTTCTTCATTTTATTGCTATTTTCGGAATTCCCAAAATGATCCTTACCGATCAAGGAACAAATTTTACATCGGAACTTTTTAAAAACAACTTGCAAATTTTTAAAATTAAACAGTTATGGTCTTTCGCCTTACCAACCACAAACGCAAGGAGCACTGGAAAGAAGTCACTCCACCCTGAAAGAATATCTGAAATCATATGTTAACGAAGGACAAACGGATTGGCCTCGTTACGTCTATACTGCAATGTTAGCTTATAATACCAGTGTGCATTGCACTACTCATTTTACACCCTATGAACTAATGTTTGCTCACAAGCCTTTTATTCCAAATTCTATTTTCGAAGAATCACCTGGAGCAACCTATCCAGAATATGTGAAGATGCTACAAAACCGTTTTAAATACTCAAGAGAAAAGGCAATTCAAAACATACGAAATTCTAAAAACAATTCAAAAAACTATTATGACTCTCATAGTAAACCACAGCAATATAAAGTAGGTGATTATGTTTACCTGAAAACCATTTAAGATGCGGAAGGCCTTATCTCCTTTATGGAAAGGACCTTATAAAATCGTGAAAATTCTTGGTAACAATACGTTATCACTATTAATCAATAGACGACATGTTACTCACCATTATGACCAAGTAAAACTAGCTGATATATCTAGTAATAATATAAACTGATATAATTAGTAATATAATACTTTATGAAATTTCAAATTAATTAGATATAAGTCTTTTTTTACAGTTAATTTACATTTACTTTTATATTTTTTATTTTATTATAATTCAACTTAAGGGTTAAATAATTTTAGCATCGGGCTAATTACGTAAATTAAAAATAACTAACACATTATAATATTTTCAGTGTATCCGCCCAACTGGAACAGGAATTCATCCAACGAATTTCCGCAAGCTCCGGCATTTATTTTGATTACTTAGGAAATGTAAAAATAATTGAAGGACAATTAAATGTTTTAATTCCGATAGATACATCTTTTATAAAAACCACATATTGACACATAAATTCAGTAATCAATACAGTTAGAAACAACTGTAACCAAATTCCAGATAGCGTAGAATGTTATAATATATTTGAACCGTTAACATTTCGTTACAATGAAATTTTAAAACAATTTTCTGCTGTTTCTCATCTATTAGACACAAAAAATAAACGTAGTGCCTGGTTTGCTGGCATTGGTTCAGTAATGAAGCATATTTTCGGAACTCCTAGACGAGGACGATGGTCTAGTTTTCAATAATGCAATAGAGTCTATACTAAAAAACCAGGAGAAAATGTCATCATTAATTAAGGAAAATGTCTTAGTAACTAATTCTATAATTACACGTTTTAATGACAACAATTTTAAAAGTTCAATTGAATGAATATCATTTAAATGAAGCAATTAATAAATTTTCTTCAGTAGTAGAAAATATATCTATTGCTACCGACAAAATTCAGTTACAGTTAAGTATAAACGAGTTTATTTAGCAACCTTGAAATGTCCCTTCTTACCTTATCGTTTCAACTAGAGGATATTATAAATGCCATAATGTTCAGCAGTCTGAATAAACTGCACCCGGCAATAATGACACCGACACAGCTTTATAAGGAGCTAGTAGACTCTTTTCGATATTTACAACAAGGACTCGAACTACCAGTCCCTCTTGAAATTAATATGATGCATATTATTACGAATATTTCCAAAGTATCATCTTATTTTATGAAACCCCGACTAGTATTTGTATTGCAAATACCGCTAGTGTCTAATAAATTATATAAATTATATCATAATATACCTTTACCTACACCACATAATATTAAAAATCCTGAATCCTTCAGTCTGATAATCCCTAGTACTAAATATATCGCAATAACGATTGATAAGAATCATTATTTTGATCTGGACAGTTTGAATAATTGTTTAATTATAAGTCATGAGCATTTTATATGTGATGTTCCTAATGTATATGCAACTGATGCTAAGATTACTTGTGAAAGTGAATTATTATCAAAGGTTATTAATAAACCTCCCGACCAATGTGAAACAAAAGTTATATATGGTAAAGTTGATATTTGGAAAAACTTAAATAATAATAAATGGATATTTATTCAATCTGAAAGTAGTAAAATATTAATAGAATGTCAAAAATTGAAAATACATCGTGAAAATATATTATTGGGAACAGGTATTTTGAGCCTACCCCAATCCTGCGTTGCCTATAATAAAAACACAGTATTGATGGGAAAAATTAATAAAAATATACATTCGGAAATAATTACCTTTGATTATAATATTATTAATGACACTTGTTGTAATAAATTTAAGTTAGATAAGGTTAAGGACAGTGTGTCTCCTATTAATTTAGAAAAAATAGATTTAGATAGTTTAACAGTTCAAAAAGAATCATTGAAAAGGAAATTATTAGAAACTGAAATAGATACAGATATTCCTCATATAATTAAGTATGGGACACATTATTCTATGTTAACCATAATGATATTGGTTATTATTATTTTTGTCTTAGTTTATTTTATTAGTATTAAGATTATATACTATTATAAAAAATGTAATAAATCATTGGGCCTTAACATAGATTTAAAAGACCGAGAATAATTCTGAATAATAGTAACTTACAGGTAGAGGAACACCCTCATTGATCCATCAATCAGATGTAAACATTTAATTTTCACTAAACTTCTGGTTTAAAACGGAAGTGCCGAAGTTTATTTTAACGGGGAGGTGTTATACCCCTTCGCTGTATGGGTTACTGCTTATGTTATGTTTATAGCCCTACTAGCTATCATCATTTTGTACTCTATATATATGTCCTTTAAATTTGTATTTAAGTCAGTTCGAGAGTATCGTCGGTCGAGAGCTTACTATCTCTTAATATCCGCCATATATATATAAATAAATTAATAAAGTTATTAAAAGTGTTTTCAGTGATAAATGAAATCTTTTTTTAAAAAAGGGTCTTATCCAGGGACCCATAACAGTACGTACATATTAATATTTTACGTCTCCGACTTAGAAAAAAAAATCTAAAGACATACGAATTTGCGCCTTGGAATACGCCGCAACATTTTTTTTTACTTACTTCTATGTAGTCTGTTATGACACTCCCGTTTATACAAGGAAAAAAAAATTTTTAACGATTATAAGTAATCGTCAAAAAACAGGGGTTAAGTCTAATTTTCGAGAGAACATAAGGTATCGGACATATATGCATACAACTATATATAAATACATACGATACAGGTCAAACACATAAAACCCTCCTTTGTGTTTCGCCACAGTCAGGTAATAAAAGACCTTCAAACAAATATCCATTTTAATTTGCACATAAAGAAACCTATACATGTTTTTAAAAAGTGTCTTTAATAACTGATATTTAAAGTACAGTAAAAAATTTCTGTCGCACAAACACTTCTGCTGCCGTTGACGGGTATCGTTACGTCCCTCGTACATCTGTTGACAAAAAAAACGTCGATTTCTAAATTCGCATTGCATAATGATAGGAGTTAATCCGTTAACGACCAAACACCACATGCTATGAATGTAATTGCTACTCTGTTATATTATATTACGAAACTAGATAGATATTGCAAGAATCGAACATAAAACATCCTCTTTTTCTGATTTTTCCCAACTGTTTTTTCTTCGTATTCTTTGTTCGTCCCCTAGCATGCTTTTCCACAATACACAGCTTTCATCCCATTTTTACCCCCTTAAGGGATGATTTCCGGAATAAAAAGTATCCTATATCCTTTCCAGGTTCTCAAACTCATCTTACCAAATATTATCTAAAATCGGTTTCAGTAGATCCACGAGATTACCACCCTACCAAAACATCACAAAATCACACAACTTTATCTCTTTATAATATTAATATAGATTGTAGGCGATCCATTATTATTTTAACAGTAAAATGTTTCTAATAATAAACAAATAATAGCTGACATTAATCTTATTATAATCACACGTTATGATCCACTAATCATTGGACGTCGGATGGTCCAAGTCCATACGTCGCAATGGCGGAAGGTTAATCGTCCAGGCCCGCGAACATCTGTCGCGCAGCTCACACGCGAAATTTTACAATGATTTTATATGATTACTTTGGCGAATTTACACTTTGGACTCTTATAGTAATAACAAATAGCTACTATCAGTTTATCCTTTTATTTAATACTAGTACCTTATTAATTATAAATTCTTAATAATCAGAAGCATCGTTTTTCATAATTGGTTGAATTTGGTCCATCGTATTAAGTTTGTTCGAGAAATGAGGAATGATGCGTGTAGAGTGCGACTCCAAATTGAACATACAACGATATGAAGAAACAGTCTGAAATTTTGTACTATCCCTAGTAAATAAATAAAATATGCCTAAAGTGACGATCTAAGGCTTTAAAATCGATATTTAACCACGCCAATTATAACCCGTTTATAACCACTGGCCAATCCGTCATCTCCTGTTTTTGACGTAAAAGAAGGAACAAAACAAACACAAAGAAACAAACAAACTAAACAAACAAACAAACACACAAACACACTTTCACATTTATAATATGTAGGTATGGATATAGATTTGATGACTACACTAAATCTATATGGAAGAAGTAAAGAAATTAAATACTAGTGTTTCCAATAAAGCATTGTGCTAGACATAACGTCATTGGCGGAAGTCAATCGTCAATATTTGAAAACATCTGTTAGCGAACTCCACACGCGAATCAGACATGGTTTCACCACTTCATGAACAATAGTGAAATTAAGCAGCGACAATGTTGTAATCATGCAAAAGATAAAACAAGTTTAAAAAATATTCGGTTGAAGGCCTAACTTATTTTTATGTAATTATAAATATACATCAGCAGAACCCGCGGCGTCCCAAGTCTAGCAAAAAAAAAACACCAAAATAGGTAGTTTTAGAAGTCGTTGCCAGCCGATACAAAGCAAATCACACCGATTTTCAAATATATTTTGATTAGGTATGTATAGTAAATGAAACTACCAAATCAGTTATTTTTTTACTTTTTAGTGCTTTTGTTTTGAAGTCGGTTTTTAATTTTTTTTGTAAAAACTTTTTTAATTTCATAACCTATTTATAGAGTGATTCTGATTCATCATTTAAATCTTAATATGTCGAGTAGAAATCATAATAGTTTTAAATATTTATAAATGTACTAGCGGCATACCCATATTTTAATTTCCAGGATAAAATTTAGGCTTTGTGTTATCCTGATGGAGGAGCTATATTATTGTAAAGTTTCATTAAAATCCAATTCAGTAGTTTTTGCATTTAAAGAGTAACAAATCCATCCATACATCTAATATCCAGATCGAGGGACCCATACATCTTTCAACAAACTTTCGCATTTCTAATATTAGTGGGATTACTACTTTATTACTTTTAAGAATTACTTTTTTCCATTTCATATTTATTCAATAGGAAAATAGAAATGAAATATCATATTGAACACACTCCTGCTTAATTATATCCAGCAACAAATGTGACTCTTTTTAGTACAGGTACTATCTGTTTTGACCTTTTGAAGTTTGACATTGCAACGTATATTAATTACAATTACATCGCCTTCCGTTACCTCTGTCACTTAAGTAAAAGTTTCGGACTATTTGACTCGAATAAGGTTTATTAAATATTACTTTCCCTTAGATTTACAACGAATATTTGACATTTTAATAATAAAACTGATCTTTTAATCACACTAAATACCATTAGTAATTAATAAAGTTTTTAAAACATTATAATATCTATAAAAATCAACAGCTAATAAATAGTATTCCCTATATTTAATTAATATAATAGTTTTTAGTATATTTTTTTTAAATTTTAGAAATAAAAATCAACAAATATTGTAATGGTACATTTGGTGGCCATTTTTTTTGAATATTTTTAAATCAATTTTTGTAAAAATAGTGGCGTAGGCACTGTCCTGTAACAAGTGTATATCGCCTTTGAGACGTCTATAACTTCTTATTCTCTCCGTGACGCATGATTGCTGTAAAGCATTCGAAACGTCCGGGAACCAAAAATGACAATAAATCTCCGGAAATAACTCCGAAAAGAGATAGTTATATTTAAAATTATAAAATATTTTATTATTATAGTTAAAGTTTATTCTTTACTTGAGTATAAAAGCGAAAAGTCGCTTATTTAAACAGTTACGAAATCACGAAATCTACTTGACCACTATAAGCTAAACTTTGGTTGCGTAGGATAAATTTTATAGGTAAGCAGACGTCAACTAAAATCGGATTTAGCGTGAAGGATGAAGGTGGTTTGTAATTTTATATGGAAACGTCTTATTATTTTTATGCTAAATATATAAAAGAATATGTAATACGTTTATTCTAGTTTTACTAATATACAAGTCGGGGGGGGGGTCGGAGTCGTGGAGCAAAAGCTAGTCTCTAACATATTAATAAAATTTCTGAGTTCCGAATCTGTATATTAAATAATTTTTTGGGAAAATCTTATTGAAATAGTTCATTATTATCGAATACACTAGGCCGGAATCTATAGTTTCTAAAATTTTTGTCCTGTCCCTTGTCCTGGGAACGCAGTCGACCAGAAAACCATTGGACAAAGTTTAATGAAATTTGTTTTATGACGATAGCTGGTTATCCGGGGTCAACATATAGGATACTTTTACCGCGGGGGGGGGGGGGGGGGGGAGGAAAATGTCTCATTTCTAAAAAAAAAAATTAAAAACTGTAACGTAAGAGTATATTAACTTGTAAAAACCTAAGAATTTGCTTTTTGGTCATTTGAACGCGGGCGGAGCCGCGGGCAATGCCTAGTATATTTTATATGTTTTAAAATTCTACGAGACAATAAAATAATTCATATTATTAATATATTTTATTATATAGGTAATGTAGAACGCCAGCATAGAACACAACAGCGTTCAAGAAAGGATTATCGTCGTAAAGAAAGATGGTAACGGTGTTTGAGGGAATAAACTAGATTGTTATTGTGGTTTTCCAGCGTCCGGGGGGGGGCGGTCGCGAGCAGTTCGTGTAATATGTCTCCCTTGAAACGCGTTCCGCGCCTTAATAAGATTGTAATGAGCCTCAAGTACGAGGATATAATCTGAATATTAGTGTATTTTATAGATATTTTTTGACCGATTTCAAAACAAAGAAGTTCTCTCTATTTATGTGATATTTTTGTACATGTATTTAATGTGAAATCTTTTCCGAATTGCAAGCCAATTTTCTTCTACTATCTTATTTATGAACGGACTCTACGTGAAGGATGATATTATAAAAAATAACTTTTTTTTAATATGTAAATTAATTATTATTATGACTGGTGCTAGGGCTATTTTTTTCATTTGAAGTAAGTACATAAACTTCAATGTATAGGTTGGCTTAAGAAGCAAAAGCCTAAAATCGAATCTGTTTTTTCCCTTATAAATAAAGTTTTTAGTAATAAAATTTTAGATTAATCATAATATTTTTATCAATTTATTTTGCCCTCCGAATATCACCTCATTAAAACCATTAATCAATGATTACGTTTAACTTATAAAAATCTAATTTTACTTAAGAAAAAAAAACGTCACAATAACCCATAACAAAATTTCATACCCCACCTAACAGAAATCTACCGATTTTGGTCGCGAACATCAAAGACGCAATAACAAAGTGCCCTAAAAACATAATGA
>OV170226.1:3292500-3309896 GCA_921882275.1 Brenthis ino | reverse complement strand
ATGGTAAAGAGGAAGGGTTGTCACGGTTGACATTCAATATACAAAATATATATTTTTTCTATTCATTTATATCATGTGCCAACACTACCCCTTAAAACAAATATAAAAATATCATATTCGCAACTTACACCTACCACTTATATCTTTAAGTTTTAAATAATTTACATATAAGTTTCTTATGCTTCACAATACATAAGGCTTTGTAAAAACATCAGCTAACATATTTTCAGTACATAGATAATCTAACTTAACTATCTTCTTATCAACCAATTCTCTAATAAAATGGTATCTGATATCGATATGCTTTGTTCTAGAATGTGATATAACATTAGAACATAATTTCTGAGCAGACTGGTTGTCATTATATAAAGTTATTTTACAGAGCTTACCAGTACACTCATTAATAAAACGCTCGTAAAAACAAAGCTTCTTTACAAGAATCAGAAACCGCCATGTACTCAGCCTCAGTGCTCGAGAGCGCGACAGTGCGCTGCTTACGGCTTTCCCAGGATACTATTGATTTACCAATACAGAATACATACCCTGTGTAGGATCTCCGATCCAATTGGTCTCCGCCGCAATCAGCATCGGCAAAACCTAAAATTTCAAGATTATGTTTTTCAAAGATTAGCGAGTATTCTGAGGTGCCTTTCAAATACCTTAAAAACCCTTTTCGCAGCTTTGACATGACTCTCACCATGGCAATCATTGAATTGGCTTCAAGTAGCTGACACTGTGAGCGATATCGGGTCTGGTACATACCGCTAAATACATTAAGCAACCAATTAAACTCCTATAATCAAAGTTGCAATTACTAACATTTCCCTCTCTTTGCAACTTTAATCCTACTTCCATAGGAGTTTTTTACTTCCTTACAATCCGCCATTTTAAATTTTGTCAATATCTTCTTTATATAGCTGGATTGATTGAGAGTATAGCTACCGTTAGGTAATGTAGTAATTTTCATACCTAAGAATTGATATGCCAGTCCTAAGTCCTTCATCTCAAATTGTTTCATCAACTTTTCTTTAATGAGCTTTCCTTTCTGAGATGTCTTAGATGAAAATAACAATATATCATCAACATAAATAGCTATATACAAAATTTCTTTACTATCGTTATATATATACACGCATGGTTTCTGAAGAAAACCTCTTAAAGTGTAATTTCTTAATTAAAACATCATTAATTCTCTCATACCAAGCCTTAGCTGATTGTTTTAATCCATATATTGCCTTGTTACGCTTATAAACCTTATTCTTATTATTATCAACAACAAAACCTTCCGGTTGTTCCATGTACACATTTTCCTTTAAAATCCCATTTAAAAATGCTATTTTAACGTCCAAGTGCTCAATTAACATATCGTACTGAGCAGCTAGTGCTAGCAAAATTCTGATAGTTGAGTATCGGACGACAGGAGAAAATGTTTTCGTGGATAATCTATCCCATATTTTTGAGTAAAGCCTTTTGCCACCAAGCGAGCTTTGTACTTTAAGATCTCTCCATCAAGCCCTCTCTTCTTGCAAAAATCCATTTGCCATTTTACAGGCTTATGGCCTGGAGGTAGATCTACTAAAGTCCAACATTTGTTTGTGATGAAAGAATCATACTCATCTTTTATCGCTTGTTTCCAATGCTGTGAATCACTGCATCTCAGTGCTTCCTCCGCGTTAACAGGTAAGTCCTCCTCATGCATCTCTGTTAATCCAGCGAACTCATATGATTGAGCTTCTTCAAATGACAGCTCCCTAGAGTCCTCAGAGTCAATGCTTGATAAACCTGGAACATAAGTGGGGTCGGCCGAATCATCTGAGGCAACTAAATCTTCTGTTTCATCTAGATCAAACATAGTTTGCCTGCGAGGATTTATTTGGCCAACATTATGACATATAGACTCATCATTTACTGATGCATTTGACTGTGGAGATAACTGAATTAGTTTTTGTAGGTAATTGTACTGAATTCGGACTTAGAGTACTATCTACAAAAATCTGTGAACTAGTTGAGTCTAAACCTAATGAAGTATCTTTATTTTTATAACTTTAACAACTATCACTATATGTTACATTTTTATTTACAAATTGGTTCTCCATGAACGTCACATGCCTCGCTTTAATGCACTTCTTTGGACAAAAAGGATCTATGAGCCTATAGCCTTTGCTATCATCACAATATCCTACAAAAATATATCTTTTGCTCCTAGGGTCCAATTTTCTAGCATTCTCAACGATGGCATATGCTACACAACCAAAAACTCGTAAATGTTCAATGTTCACCTTTTTATTCGTCCATTTTTCTTCCGGTGTTACTCCCTTTATTGCCTTAGTAGGGGAACGGTTCTTCAAGTATACAGCCGTGTTAGCAGCTTCAGCCCAGTACCGTTTCTCTAAACCAGCGTCCTGGAGCATGCAGCGGGTCTTATCCATTATCGTCCTATTTGCCCTCTCTGCAACACCATTTTGTTGACTACAGTGTGGAATTGTAGTTTGATGCTTAATTCCATTTTCTTTTAAATAGGCCTGAAAATTTACAGAATTAAATTCTCCGCCATTGTCACTTCTAAAAACCTTTATTTTCCTACTTACTTCATTCTCTACCATAGTTTTAAAAAATTTAAATTTTTCAAATACTTGACTTTTTCTTTGAAGAAAGTAAATAAATGTTTTTCTTGTGAAGTCATCGATAAATGTTACAAAGTAACGTGCTCCACTCCAAGAAGGTGACTGCATAGGACCACACACATCTGCGTGTACCAGTCCTAGAATTTCGGAAGCCCTACTTTTACTTTTCTTTGGAAAAGGTAGCCTTGTCTGTTTACCTTCGAGACAAGCAGTACAAGGAATGAAAGTAGTATTTTTATAATTCATACCTGATACAATACCATTTTTCATTAAATTCATGCTCCGTGCATTCAGATGTCCGAGCCGCTTATGCCACAGTTCCTGTGATGCTGAATTCTGCACAATCGCCAGTGTAGAATCCTTGCTCTCATCTGAAAACACCGTACGCTCGCTCCCGTCACGGACTGAGTTCATAGCAATCCCTGATTCTTGTTTTCTACTGTATTTCCTACTGTATTTCCTATTATACATATTTACATTTTTAATAATGTCGAGTTCATAGACACCATTTCTACAAGTACCAGTAGCTATAAGCTCCTTATCGTGCATAATTTTACAACCTAAATGACTAAAAATAACATAATAACCTTTCCTACCTAACTCACTTACTGATAATAAATTTACACTAAGTTCAGGTATAAAATATACATTATTTATAGTTTTAGTACCATTTACTAATTGTACCTTTACTCTACCCCGACCTTCTGTTGTTAATTTGTCCCCATTAGCTACATTTACCTCAAGTGACTTTACATCCTGATAATCATACATTAGATCTTTATTATTACACATATGATGAGTAGCCCCAGAGTCGATACACCATATATCACTGTGAAGATTCACACGTAATGCAGACAGTAACGACGCCTCAGGATTCTGCTTCCCAGTAGATTCTTGTACAGAATTATTTTTGTACACTTTCCTTTTACTGGTACAGTCCTTCTTCATATGTCCAGGTTTTTTACACTTGAAGCACACGACCTTTGAGCTCTTTTCTTTTCTAGTAGCTAATGCGTTGACCCCATCTTGACTCTTGTCATCTCGCCTCTGTTGCTCCTGCAGTAACTTTGACTTGACCACCTCACTTGTGAGTTTCATATTAGAATTTTCTAAAGCCATTATCATGGGATCAAAGTCCTCCGTCAAACCACTGAGCATAATTACAGCTAGAAATTCATCGTCAAGTGCGGATCCAATATCTGATAGTTGTTGCCCAAGCTCCGTAATTTTTAATAAGTAGCTTTGCATACCTTCCGTCTCGCACAGTTTCGTACCAAATAGCGACCTCAGTAATCCCAGTCGTCTGCATAGTCCCTTATCCTCGTAAGCACGCTCGAGATTATGCCAGGCTTCATAAGGACTCTTCGCATTGCGTACATGAGCCAACGCTGATGGACCGACGGACAAACACATGACACACACATGACACTCACACACACATGACACACATGGCACACATGTCACACATGACACTCGTGACACTTATGTCACACACGGCACACATGACACACATGACACTCGTGACACACATGACACACACACACACACGACACACACACACACGACACACACACACACACGACACACACACACACACACATGACACACATACATGACACACATGGCACACATGACACACATGACACTCGTGACACACATGACACTCGTGACACACATGAGACACACACACACACACACATATGACACACACACGACAGACACTCAAACACACACACATGACACACATACACACATGACACACACACACACACACATGACTTACAGACACACTTACACATGACACAGACACGCACACACATGGCACACATGACACACTCACATGACACACACACACACACACACATGACACACACACACACACACATGACTTACAGACACACTTACACATGACACAGACACGCACACACATGGCACACATGACACACTCACATGACACACACACACACACATGACACACACACACACACACGACACACACACACACACATGACACACACACACGCACATGACACACACACAACCATGACACACGCACACACACACATGACACACTCACATGGCACACATGACACACACACATGACACACATGGCACACATGACACTCGTGACACACATGACACACACACACACACGACACACACACACACACACACACACACACACACACACACACACACACAAACACACACACACGTGACACTCACACGCACACACACAGGTGACACACTCACATGACACACATGACACACACACAAGACACACATAACACAAACATGGCACACATGACACACACACATGACACACACACACACACACATGGCACACATGACACACACACACACACACACACACACACACACACACACACACACACACACACACATGACACACATGACACACACACACACACACATGACACACATGGACACACACATGATGATGGATCGGTACAATAGTATACAACAGAATGGTAAAGAGGAAGGGTTGTCACGGTTGACATTCAATATACAAAATATATATTTTTCTATTCATTTATATCATGTGCCAACACTACCCCTTAAACAAATATAAAAATATCATATTCGCAACTTACACCTACCACTTATATCTTTAAGTTTTAAATAATTTACATATAAGTTTCTTATGCTTCACAATACATAAGGGCTTTGTAAAAACATCAGCTAACATATTTTCAGTACATAGATAATCTAACTTAACTATCTTCTTATCAACCAATTCTCTAATAAAATGGTATCTGATATCGATATGCTTTGTTCTAGAATGTGATATAACATTAGAACATAATTTCTGAGCAGACTGGTTGTCATTATATAAAGTTATTTTACAGAGCTTACCAGTACACTCATTAATAAACGCTCGTAAAAACAAAGCTTCTTTACAAGAATCAGAAACCGCCATGTACTCAGCCTCAGTGCTCGAGAGCGCGACAGTGCGCTGCTTACGGCTTTCCCAGGATACTATTGATTTACCAATACAGAATACATACCCTGTGTAGGATCCTCCGATCCAATTGGTCTCCGCCCCAATCAGCATCGGCAAAACCTAAAATTTCAAGATTATGTTTTTCAAAGATTAGCGAGTATTCTGAGGTGCCTTTCAAATACCTTAAAACCCTTTTCGCAGCTTTGACATGACTCTCACCATGGCAATCATTGAATTGGCTCAAGTAGCTGACACTGTTGAGCGATATCGGGTCTGGTACATACCGCTAAATACATTAAGCAACCAATTAAACTCCTATAATCAAAGTTGCAATTACTAACATTTCCCTCTCTTTGCAACTTTTAATCCTACTTCCATAGGAGTTTTTACTTCCTTACAATCCGCCATTTTAAATTTTGTCAATATCTTCTTTATATAGCTGGATTGATTGAGAGTATAGCTACCGTTAGGTAATGTAGTAATTTTCATACCTAAGAATTGATATGCCAGTCCTAAGTCCTTCATCTCAAATTGTTTCATCAACTTTTCTTTAATGAGCTTTCCTTTCTGAGATGTCTTAGATGAAAATAACAATATATCATCAACATAAATAGCTATATACAAAATTTCTTTACTATCGTTATATATATACACGCATGGTTCTGAAGAAAACCTCTTAAAGTGTAATTTCTTAATTAAAACATCATTAATTCTCTCATACCAAGCCTTAGCTGATTGTTTTAATCCATATATTGCCTTGTTAAGCTTATAAACCTTATTCTTATTATTATCAACAACAAAACCTTCCGGTTGTTCCATGTACACATTTTCCTTTAAAATCCCATTTAAAAATGCTGTTTTAACGTCCAAGTGCTCAATTAACATATCGTACTGAGCAGCTAGTGCTAGCAAAATTCTGATAGTTGAGTATCGGACGACAGGAGAAAATGTTTCGTGATAATCTATCCCATATTTTTGAGTAAAGCCTTTTGCCACCAAGCGAGCTTTGTACTTTAAGATCTCTCCATCAAGCCCTCTCTTCTTGCAAAAAATCCATTTGCATTTTACAGGCTTATGGCCTGGAGGTAGATCTACTAAAGTCCAACATTTGTTTGTGATGAAAGAATCATACTCATCTTTTATCGCTTGTTTCCAATGCTGTGAATCACTGCATCTCAGTGCTTCCTCCGCGTTAACAGGTAAGTCCTCCTCATGCATCTCTGTTAATCCAGCGAACTCATATGATTGAGCTTCTTCAAATGACAGCTCCCTAGAGTCCTCAGAGTCAATGCTTGATAAACCTGGAACATAAGTGGGGTCGGCCGAATCATCTGAGGCAACTAAATCTTCTGTTTCATCTAGATCAAACATAGTTTGCCTGCGAGGATTTATTTGGCCAACATTATGACATATAGACTCATCATTTACTGATGCATTTGACTGTGGAGATAACTGAATAGTTTTTGTAGGTAATTGTACTGAATTCGGACTTAGAGTACTATCTACAAAAATCTGTGAACTAGTTGAGTCTAAACCTAATGAAGTATCTTTATTTTTATTAACTTTACAACTATCACTATATGTTACATTTTTATTTACAAATTGGTTCTCCATGAACGTCACATGCCTCGCTTTAATGCACTTCTTTGGACAAAAAGGATCTATGAGCCTATAGCCTTTGCTATCATCACAATATCCTACAAAAATATATCTTTTGCTCCTAGGGTCCAATTTTCTAGCATTCTCAACGATGGCATATGCTACACAACCAAAAACTCGTAAATGTTCAATGTTCACCTTTTTATTCGTCCATTTTCTTCCGGTGTTACTCCCTTTATTGCCTTAGTAGGGGAACGGTTTCTTCAAGTATACAGCCGTGTTAGCAGCTTCAGCCCAGTACCGTTTCTCTAAACCAGCGTCCTGGAGCATGCAGCGGGTCTTATCCATTATCGTCCTATTTGCCCTCTCTGCAACACCATTTTGTTGACTACAGTGTGGAATTGTAGTTTGATGCTTAATTCCATTTTCTTTTAAATAGGCCTGAAAATTTACAGAATTAAATTCTCCGCCATTGTCACTTCTAAAAACCTTTATTTTCCTACTTACTTCATTCTCTACCATAGTTTTAAAAAATTTAAATTTTTCAAATACTTGACTTTTTCTTTGAAGAAAGTAAATAAATGTTTTTCTTGTGAAGTCATCGATAAATGTTACAAAGTAACGTGCTCCACTCCAAGAAGGTGACTGCATAGGACCACACACATCTGCGTGTACCAGTCCTAGAATTTCGGAAGCCCTACTTTTACTTTTCTTTGGAAAAGGTAGCCTTGTCTGTTTACCTTCGAGACAAGCAGTACAAGGAATGAAAGTAGTATTTTTATAATTCATACCTGATACAATACCATTTTTCATTAAATTCATGCTCCGTGCATTCAGATGTCCGAGCCGCTTATGCCACAGTTCCTGTGATGCTGAATTCTGCACAATCGCCAGTGTAGAATCCTTGCTCTCATCTGAAAACACCGTACGCTCGCTCCCGTCACGGACTGAGTTCATAGCAATCCCTGATTCTTGTTTTCTACTGTATTTCCTACTGTATTTCCTATTATACATATTTACATTTTTAATAATGTCGAGTTCATAGACACCATTTCTACAAGTACCAGTAGCTATAAGCTCCTTATCGTGCATAATTTTACAACCTAAATGACTAAAAATAACATAATAACCTTTCCTACCTAACTCACTTACTGATAATAAATTTACACTAAGTTCAGGTATAAAATATACATTATTTATAGTTTTAGTACCATTTACTAATTGTACCTTTACTCTACCCCGACCTTCTGTTGTTAATTTGTCCCCATTAGCTACATTTACCTCAAGTGACTTTACATCCTGATAATCATACATTAGATCTTTATTATTACACATATGATGAGTAGCCCCAGAGTCGATACACCATATATCACTGTGAAGATTCACACGTAATGCAGACAGTAACGACGCCTCAGGATTCTGCTTCCCAGTAGATTCTTGTACAGAATTATTTTTGTACACTTTCCTTTTACTGGTACAGTCCTTCTTCATATGTCCAGGTTTTTTTACACTTGAAGCACACGACCTTTGAGCTCTTTTCTTTTCTAGTAGCTAATGCGTTGACCCCATCTTGACTTCTTGTCATCTCGCCTCTGTTGCTCCTGCAGTAACTTTGACTTGACCACCTCACTTGTGAGTTTCATATTAGAATTTTCTAAAGCCATTATCATGGGATCAAAGTCCTCCGTCAAACCACTGAGCATAATTACAGCTAGAAATTCATCGTCAAGTGCGGATCCAATATCTGATAGTTGTTGCCCAAGCTCCGTAATTTTTAATAAGTAGCTTTGCATACCTTCCGTCTCGCACAGTTTCGTACCAAATAGCGACCTCAGTAATCCCAGTCGTCTGCATAGTCCCTTATCCTCGTAAGCACGCTCGAGATTATGCCAGGCTTCATAAGGACTCTTCGCATTGCGTACATGAGCCAACGCTGATGGACCGACGGACAAACAAATTTTTGCTAACGCCTTTTGTTTTTTCTTCTCGTCTTTTTCATCTTCGTTCATTACGCAATCGAAAAGATCTTCATGCATTAAAATCATTTTTAGCGTAAACTTCCAATGATTATAATCTTCTAAGCCCTTTAGTTTTTCGACGGGAATATTATATGACAATGCCGACGCCATGTTTTATATTTTTATTATATATTAATTATTTTATATATAAAATTTAAATGCAAATACTATAAATATACTGAAAATATGCGAATATACGAAATTATTTTAACTTTAATCAACGGTCTGGGCCCATAACCTGATGGATCGGTACAATAGTATACAACAGAATGGTAAAGAGGAAGGGTTGTCACGGTTGACATTCAATATTCAAAATATATATTTTTCTATTCATTTATATCATGTGCCAACACATGACACACACACATGACACAAACATGACACACACACACATGACACACACACACACATGACACAAACACACACACATGACACACATACATGACACACATGGCACACATGACACACATGACACTCGTGACACACATGATACTCGTGACACACATGAGGCACACACACACACGTGACACACACACATGGCGCGCACACACACACACACACACATGACACACACACATGACACCCACATGACACACACACACACATGACACACACACACACACACATGACACACACACACACATGACACACACACATGAAACCCACATGACACACACACACACATGACACACACACACACATGACACACACACATGACACACACATATGAGACACACACACACACACATGACTCACACACACACGTGACACACACACACATGACACACACACACAAGACACACATAACACACACATGGCACACATGACACACATGACATACACTCATAACACACACACACTCATGACACACACACACACATGACACACACACACACACACACACACACACACACACACACATGACACACACACACACACACACATGACACACACACACACACACACACACATGACACACACACATAACACACACAAGACACACATAACACACACATGGCACACATGACACACATGACACACACATGGCACACATGACACACATGACACACACTCATGACACACACACACACATGACACACACACACACACATGACACACACACACACACATGACACACACACACACACACATGACACACACACACATGACACACATACATGACACCCACATGACACACACACACACACATGACACACACACATGACACACACACACACACTATTGACACACACACACACGACACACACACATGGCACACACACACACACACACACACATGACACAAACACACACACATGACACACATACATGACACACATGGCACACATGACACACATGACACTCGTGACACACATGAGACACACACACACACGTGACACACACACACATGGCGAACACACACACATGACACACACACACACACACACACACACACGACAGACACACACACACACATGACACACACACACACACACAGATGACACAAGCACACACACATGACACACATACATGACACACATGGCACACATGACACACATGAGACTCGTGACACACATGACACTCGTGACACACATGACACACACATACACACACACACATGACACTCACACACACATGACACACACACACACACGACACACACACACATGACACACACACATGACACACACACATGACACACACACATGACACACACACACACATGACACACACACACACATGACACACACACATGACACACACACATGACACACACACAGATGACACAAACACACACACATGACACACACACACACACATGACACACACACATGACACACACACATGACACACACACACACATGACACTCACACACACATGACACACACACACACACACACACATGACACACACACACACATGACACTCACACACACATGACACACACACATGACACACACACACACACACACACACACATGACACACACACATTGTGGTGTCATAACAGGATGATGTCATTAACCTACTTTAAGTTAGTATTTAAGCTATTATATCTTATTATATTAGAGACTTATTAAAGTGTATTCGAACCTAGTGGTTGTCTTATTACAATCCCGCTCCGAACCCTATATGGCGACCCTGCCAGCGCGTGCGCGAATCCGGTGTCCGGCCGTATATGGCAATGATAAAATAAACACTAAGTGAAATGTAAAGTTAAAGACAATAATTATAATTATGGCGTTTTTATATTGCAAAATCCCATCCAGAGTGACTGTGAATTTGTGGCAAAGACTTTATCAAAAATTAAAAATATGGGCAAGCAACAATCCAAGGAGCAAGAAATTATAATCGCTCAAAACGGAGCTGGGAACTCTGCCTCCACGGAGCAATTATTGTGGCATGCCACCTCAACATCTTATGCTCTAATCGCAATTTGTGCTCTTCTTTTTGTTGGGGCCGCGATAATCCTGTTCCGATATTATCGGAAATGCCATGGCGAATGGATCCAGCGTGGAATAGAGGCTTATGACTTGAGAAGGTCTATGAGCATGCTGCGGCAACGAGAACGTGGGTCTGCTGCTACAGGGAATTCACCAGTGTGAGTGTGTGTGCGTGATGGTTCTTAAAAATGCGTAAAGAATATTATGTGGTTATTGAGTATTGGTGTAATCCTAGTTTAACATATTAATTATGTATTAATCTGTAATAATTCTAATATAAGTGTAAACCTATGTAACCGTATTAAAAAAAAAATGTATTATGTATCCTTAGGTTATGGCAAATGAAATTAGACATAGATGACCTTCTACATCTAGTGTAAGAGACAAAAAGAGGGCCGAAGCAAAGTTTTTATATGATAAATTTTGGTTATTAAGTAAGTCGATTATAAAGCAAGTAGAAACTAAGGAAATAAAAAGTTCGGAGAGTCAAAAGCTTTGTGAAATATTCGATACAATTAATTCGATTTATTCGAAAATACTTCAACTTTGTTCTGAAAACATAGGTAGGTATCATAGTACAACAATCATGGAGAAGTTTGAGTTAAAAACTGCAGTTTCTCTGTTGCCAGTTATGACGGGTGATGAGAATGTCACTAAACAGTTAATTTCTAATATAGAAATGTATGAGTCAATGATTGATGATGATAGCAAAAAGCTACTGATACAGTTTGTTTTAAAATCTAGATTGTCGGAAAGCGCCAAGCTGCGCATGTGCTCTAATTATTTATCTGTTTCAGACTTAATCAAGGATATGCGAGATATATTGTTGCCTAAAAAATCTGACACAGCGATACAGTCACAGCTACAATATATTCGACAGGATAACACAAGTATTCAAGAGTTCGGTAAGCAAATCGAAAAATTATTTGTTGATTTGACGGTTTCTCAGGCCAACGGTAACTCTAGCTCTTATGAAATTTTAAAGCCAATAAACGAGCGTATTGCGATAAAGAGATTTGCCGATGGCCTGCGGAATAGTCGTCTTAGTACGATCATAGCGGCTAGAAACTATAGCTCGCTAAAAGACGCTATTCAAGGTGCGTTGGATGAGACCTTATCGAGCGGAAGGGAAGAGCGAATGATGAATTGTCATCATAACAGAGGTAGGTCAAGTTTTCATAACACTTTTTATAACCGTAACCAACCAGCAGGGTTTCATAAAAATAGTTCTAGAGGGAATTCTAGAGAGATGCCCACTCCACGGATTTTAAATAATCGTGGTCATGGTTATAGTTCTAGTAATCGTGGTAATGGTCGTAATTTCGCTTCTCGCGGAAAAAATAATTATCACGGTTCTAGCGGTTTTCGTGGCCAAGCAGGGGTTCGTAATCAGGCGCGACGGAATCAGATAAACTTTGCTGAAATGAATATTAGAGATAATTCAAAACAACAGTCTGAGGTCCAAGACAATAGTAACAGGGACAAAAATTGTTTTTTTCGTGCATGATTATTTTTATTGCGAAAATATTAATTCGGTACATATAAATGTTTTTTAATGAGTCTTGTAGTTGGCTAATTGACACCAGTGCCTCACTGTCGGTAATAAGACACGAGTTATTACATAAATGGGATGTTCCTTTCCATATAGAGCGCATTAAAATAAACGGTATTGGAGGACATATATTTTGCGATGGTTTTGTTTGTTTAGAATTAAACTATAATAACTTCTATTTTAAACACAAATTTTATGTTTTGAAAAACTTTTCATGTAGAACAGATGGTATATTAGGACAAGATTTTTTAAGTAAATTTAATTCTATATTAGATTTTGAACGAAATATTTTAACGCTTCAACAAGGGTCATCTATTGAAATACCTTTACAAATGGGTAAACTTGGCTATAATAATTATATAAAAATTCCGCCAAGGTGTGAATTTACTTATTTTATGCGAACCGACTTAAAAAATGAGTATGTAGTTATGCCTAAGCAATTGAGTGATGGAGTATTTTTAGCATCTGTTTTGGTTAGCCCTATTTGTGGTAAAATTCCACTGAAAATTTTAAATACTAGAGAAGAAGAAGTAAAAACTAAGTTACTTCGTTCCTGAGGTAGTTAGTCTTAGTGATTATTCCTTGTGTTCATTTGAAAAAAGTAACGTGAATGCTGAACGTGTGAAAAAGTTATTTTCTATTTTGAATCTTAAAGATCTTACCAAAGAAGAACAAATTTCTATCGAAAATATATGTGCTAAATACTCCGATATTTTTTATTGCCAGGAGATAAATTAGGAGTTACAAATTTATACCAGCAATCAATACATTTAAAAGATAATGCTATTCCTACGTACACAAAGCCTTATAGATTACCAAAAAGTCAAAAACATGAAATCGATAGGCAAATTCAACAAATGTTAGATAACGATATTATAGAGGAAAGTAGAAGCGAATGGTCTAGTCCAGTTCTTCTCGTTCCGAAGAAAAGTGATAGTAATGAAAACAAAAAATGGAGGATTGTAATTGACTATAGGAAATTGAATGATAGGTTGAAAGATGATAAGTTTCCATTGCCTAACATAACAGAGATACTTGACTCTTTATCAGGTGCTATTTATTTTACACATTTAGATCTCAGTCAAAGTTATTATCAATTAGAGTTATGCCCAGACAGTAAAAAGTATACTGCATTTACTGCCGACAGGCAATACCAAATGAAACGACTTCCAATGGGTCTCAAAATTAGCCCAGGTGCTTTTAGTCGAATGATGACAGTAGCAATGTCTGGTTTACAATATGAAAAATGTCTTATTTATCTCGATGACGTTATATGTTTTGGGAGGAGTCTAAATTCCCATAATAATAATTTAATTAACATTTTTGAGAGATTTCGGAAAGTAAATTTAAAACTAAATCCCGAAAAATGTAAATTTTTAACTAAGCAACTGTTATATTTAGGCCATGTAGTATCTTCTAAAGGTATCTTACCTGATCCAGAAAAAACCAGAGTATTGCAATGTTATCAAACTCCGAAGAATGTCGATGAAGTTAGACGGTTTGTAGCTTTCGCAAATTATTATCGTAAATTTATCCCGAATTTCGCTAATATAACTATACCATTGAACAAACTTTGTAGGAAAGGTGCTAGTTTTGTGTGGAGTACCGAATGCAAAAATTCATTTAATAAACTTAAGCAATCCCTTATCAATCCACCCATTTTACAATATCCGAATTTTGATGAAGAAAACGAATTTATATTGCGCACAGATGCTTCCGGATTAGCTATAGGCTCGGTATTATGTAATAAAAATGATTTACCAATAGCATATGCGAGTCGTTCTTTAAATAAAGCCGAGGTAAACTATCCAACCATAGAAAAAGAGCTTTTATCTATTGTTTGGTCTGTGAAATATTTCCGACCTTATTTATTTGGCAAGAAATTTACAATCAAAACGGATCACAAGCCTTTAATCTATTTATTTAGTATTAATAATCCTTCCAGTAGACTGTTAAAATTTCGATTAACCTTAGATGAGTATGATTACGTAATAGAATATGTTAAAGGTGTGAGTAATGTGGCTGCAGACGCATTATCGCGCATTATTTTAACATCTGATGAGTTAAAAAACATGAATACGGAATATTTGAATGTAATGACACGGCGGATGGCGAACAAACTATACGATAAACCAAATGATACGAGTACTTTGGTTGACAAGAGTGTCGAAGACAATTGGTCTGATCAACCGAGAGTCGTTGAGATTCTTGAAAAGCCAAAACATTGCACTGAACTAATTATTTCATCTTATAAACTAGGGAAAAATGTGAAATACGTGCACTTTAACGATTTCGTATACGTACCTAACAAGGATAAGATTTTTATAGACCCATTTTCTCGATCATGTTCGACGCGAGACGTCTTCGTGAGAGATTTGGATGCTATTTGCAAAAAGCTAGCGATCGATGAAATTTACGTAATAAAAAATAATGAAAGTAAAAAATATATAGAATGGTTAACCAAAAGTTATAAAACTAATAATAACCGGGAAAGTCCCCGTATTTATATTATAAAAAATGTAATAAGCATAGAAAACGATGACGACAAAAAAGTTATTCTTAATGATTTTCATTTACTTCCTACAAGTGGACACGCGGGCATACGTCGTATGCTCAATAATATTAAAAAATATTACTTTTGGCCAAAAATGGTAGAAGATATAACGGAATATGTAAAAAAGTGTAGCAAATGTCAAAAACAGAAACATTCGTTGCACACTAAACAACCAATGTTATTACTACGACTGCGCAGTCTGCCTTTGATAAGGTTTTCTTAGATATAGTTGGGCCCTTAGATAAGGATTACTATAATTACTCATATATACTCACTCTTCAGTGTGAATTAAGTAAGTATATTGAAGCATTTCCATTAGTAAGTAAGGATAGTGTAAGTGTAGCGCGAGCCTTCGTAGATAACTTCATTCTAAGGTATGGTATACCACGGGAGATCGCCACCGATAAAGGAGCAGAATTTATCTCTAATACAATGTCTGAGGTATGTAAATTACTAAATATAAAACAAACTTTGTCATGCGCATATCATCATGAATCTATTGGTTCACTTCAGAACTCACATAAATGTCTTAATACATATTTGAGAATCCAAACTGATAACAATTCTAGAGATTGGAGTTATTGGCTACCATATTGGTGTTTTTCATACAATACTTCTGTACATTCAGCAACTAAGTTTACGCCGTACGAACTTGTTTTCGGTAAACCATGTAATATACCTTCTAATTTAAGAAATCATACAATTGAACCATTATATAACTTTGAACATTATCCACTAGAATTAAAATTTAGACTTCAAAAAGCACATGCTGAATCAAGAAAAAAATTTAATTTTATCTAAAGAAAAAAGGAAAAATAGATATGATGAATATATTTAAAACCTGTGATGTATAATAAAAATGATATGTTATTAGTAAAAAACGAAGTAGGAAATAAATTCAGTGATGTGTACTCTGGTCCTTATAAAGTTTTAAAGGATATGGAACCTAATGTTAAAATTTTACGTAATAATAAGGAAGAAATTATACATAAGAATAGGACGAAATTGTATGTAGAGTAAAAAAAAAACAAACAATGTATTTCTTTTTTTTTTTCGTTTTGATGGGGCGTGTGGTGTCATAACAGGATGATGTCATTAACCTACTTTAAGTTAGTATTTAAGCTATTATATCTTATTATATTAGAGACTTATTAAAGTGTATTCGAACCTAGTGGTTGTCTTATTACAATCCCGCTCCGAACCCTATAAGCGCACACACACACACACACATGACACAAACACACACACATGACACACATACATGACACACATGGCACACATGACACACATGACACTCGTGACACACATGAGACACACACACACGTGACACACACACACACATGACACACACACACACACAGATGACACAAACACACACACATGACACACATACATGACACACATGGCACACATGACACACATGACACACACTCACATGACAAACACTCACATGACACACACACACACACACATGACACACACACATACACACACACACATGATACACACACATGACACACACACATACACACACACACATAACACACACACACACATGACACACACACACACGCACATGACACACACACAAGACACACATAACACACACATGGCACACATGAAACACATGACACACACTC